>ONZH01007384.1:0-53536 GCA_900303285.1 Rhinella marina
ACACTGTCCACCAATGTGTCCCTGCGCAACGTTCAGCTGTCATTACAGTAGACGTTGGAGCACAAGCAGAAAAAAAGTTTAGCCCACCTACATGCACAAGCCCTCAACGTCCACATACAGGGCCACGCTAAAATTTTTATGTGCTCTACCTGCTACCGTCGTGTAGCTCGGTCACTCTGACCGAGTCTGACCCTGGGGCCGCTCATGTACTGCCCACTTGGAGGATTGCGGGGCCTACCTCGGTCACGGTTTCTCAGACTTACTATGCCTCTTCCTCCAACCCCTCCTCCTCCTCCTTCGAATTACCATTCGTGCTTCACCTCCTGCTACCTCAGTCTAACTCGGTCACTCTGTTGTCACCGCCATGCTGCGTCAGGCTAAATTTTTGGGTGGCTCACCTGCTACCTCATCTAACTTGGTCACTTGTTGATGTCACCGCCATGCTGTATCAGGCTTATGCCTGCGTCGTGGGGCGGGGGATAGGACAGCAGTGCCAGCATGGGCATGGGTGATGGACCTTCGTTGCACCTAGTTGGGTGCTTCCCTAACACGTGATGGGCATGTGCCTTGCCCTTCTTGGTCTGGGTGAGCACAATTGCCTTGAGGGTCACCACCAGGCTGTTGCCCGAGAATTTGGGGTAATGGTGGGATTAGGCAGCTTCAGAGGCATCCATGCATGCTGCTCTTGCTGTTTCCTGTCCATTTCCGTGGTGTTTCCATCATTTTCTGAGGTTTCCAGGTTTTCACCCAGCCTTCCCTAGGCAGAGCCTTGGTCCCCTGCAAAAATGCTTGAGTCTCCCATTGTCTTCAATGGGGTTCGTTACTAGAAACGAGCACCCGAGCATCTGGAAAAGTTTGTCTCGATTAACGAGCACCCGAGCATTTTAGTGCTCGCTCATCTCTAGTTACTATGTAACCGAAACGTTGCACCTTATTGGCGAATTTTGCACATGTTCCTGTTGGACTCTTGAGGAATAAACAATTTTTTTGGGAGATGCTGCCGTCAATTGTTTTATGGATACTAGAGTAGGAGGACATTCAAGCACAAGCCGTGTGCAGAGAAATGGTTGGTTTTTCTACACAGGTGACAGGAGAGGAGGAGCAGGAGCAGCCAGAGGAGCTACAGGGCAATGAGAAAGATAAGGCAGAGGACCCACACACCGTGGCAGTATGCAGACAGGGAGCCCCACCGAGTCACTTGCGCAAATAGCCCGATGCATGCTTGAGTCTAGAGTCACTGATGAGCAGCTTTCTTCACCCGCCTAGTGAAGAAACTACTCACCAGCAGCAGCAGCTAGACCAGGAGCAGAACCTGAACCAGCAGTTGGTGGCATACTTGGACAGCACCCTGCCACCCCACATTGAAGATCCACTGGACTACTGGGCAGCCAAACTGGATTTGTGGCCACAACTGGCCGAGTTTGCCCTGGGAAATCTGTCCTGCCCAGCCAGTAGTGTGGTAGCAGAGTGGGTGTTTAGTCCGGCGGGCACCATAGTTACCCCAAAGAGAACTCGCCTGTCCACCCACAATGTAGAGAGACTGACCTTTGTCAAGCTGAATCAGCCATGGATCAGCCAGGATTTTCAAACACCAATGCCTGATGCATCATCCATGGTACCACACCAATAGTTTGACAAAAGAGACCGGTTTCTTCTGGATACCTACTTCAGCTACTATTCTGATGCTGCCACCTGCCTGATGCAATACATCTGATGCCAAGTGCTCCTTCTTACATCCACTATTGTCAGCAGGTACTGTTATTGCCACCCATCTCCCAACTCTGTCACTGGGTCACTCTGTAGTCTCCTGATGCCGCTGCCACCTCGCCACTCAGGTCTCCCCATGCTGCTGCTGCCACCTCCACACTCTGTCATTGTGCCACTCTGTGGTCTCCTCATTCTGCTGCCACCTCCACACTATGTCTACTTACCAGTCTGTGGTATCCTCATGCTGCTGCCACTTCACCACTCTGTGGTCCCCTCATGCTGTTGCCACATCACCACTCTGTTGTCTCCTCATGCTGCTGCCACCTCCACATTATGTCACCTTGGCAGTCTGTGGCCACATCATGCTGCTGCCACTTCACCACTCTGTGGTCTCCTCATGCTGCTGCCACATCACCATTCTGTGGTATCCTCATGCTGCTGCCACCTACACACTCTATCATTGTGCCACTCTGTGGTCTCCTCATGCTGCAGCTGCCACCTCTACACTCTGTCATTGTGCTACTCTGTGGTCTCCTCATGCTGCTGATGCCACCTCTACACTCTGTCATTGTGCTAATCTGTGGTCTCCTCATGCTGCTGCCACTTCACCACTCTGTGGTCTCCTCATGCTGCTGCCACATCACCTTTCTGTGGTCTCCTCATGCTGCCGCCACAACACTATGTCACTAGGCCACTCTGTGGTCTCCTCATTCTGCTGCCACCTCCACACTATGTCTACTTACCAGTCTGTGGTATCCTCATGTTCATGCTTCAACAACACTATGTCTCTGGGCAACTCTGTGGTCTCCTCATGCTGCTTCTACCTCACCACTATGTCACTAGGCCACTCTGTGGACTTCTCATGCTGCTCCCACCCTCCCCACTCCATGACTGGGCCACTATTTTGGCCTGGTTGACATAATCATTTATTTGACCCTTCTTCTGATCTGTCAGAAGGAAGGAAAAATGAGACGCACAACGGATCTTGTCTATGTAGCAGCTGTAAGGCCTGCATGACATGATCCCTATTTTGCATCAGAATTGGCTTATGATTTGGTAGCCAAAAGCAGGAGTGGGTAAAAAACATGGAAGACATGCAAATATTCCATTCACGTGTCATCTCTGTTTTGGATCCACTCCTGTTTTTTTTTTGGCTTTAGCAATACTGATGAGTTACTGACCAAATGCTGACCGAGTGAAGGCGGATGCTCAACAGACAGGATCTGTTTTTTGGGGGGTTATTGTTCTGATGGATCAGAGGAAGCGCAAAATAATCTGTGATGTCAACTCAAACTTACTGCTGACACCTTCTCCACTCTGTCAGGAGCTCTACTTGTATAAGTGTTTAATAGAACAGGTTCTGTAGACATCTATGTGGAATCAGCGGAAGATGGTGTAAAAAGAGTGCATTTCTTCTTGACACTAACATTGACCTGTAAGGCTCAGTTCACACTTGAGTTGTTTGGTCAGTTTGGGCCTCATAACTGCCCAAATAAGTGAAGTGTGCATTGATTCTAAGAGCCTCTCATCTGCGTGTCGTATTGACTCACAGTATTGTTTCACTACCACAGCAGACTCCCTATGCGTGTTACTGCAAGGCACAGTGTTCTACACCACTATACAAGCTCTCTGAAGCCAGGAAATTGCTGTTTTTTAACACGATTCGCCATGAATAAATTCAGATTGAATTGAATCTTTTCTGAAAATTCGGCGAACCAGTCAAATCAAATTTTTTAGAAATTCGCTCATCTCTAGTGAATACCCTAAAATATGTAGTACGTTTAAAGCCACAATTTCACCATGTTACAGGAAAATATGGTTTCCAGCCAAAGCTTCAGTCCTAGACCACTCAAATATGATATAGCATTTATTGATATTATGCAGTGAGATTCTCCCATTGAGTGGCCAGAAGCCATTGTGTCCCTTGTTAGCATATCACAGGCAGGAAGGGCACAGTGTCAAAGCAGTTGGACAACATTTGCTTGGCCAACATATTGGGAAGAGATTTGGGTGGTCATAGGGTGGAGTCCATGATGGGGGAGAGAGGCTGGGACACAGGAAGATAAATCCCAGGTGAAACTTTGGAAGCTCTCTCTTCCTGCCAGCCCTTGAACCAACAGCACTTCTAGAGCAAGCTTAAGGTATATGTGTGTATGTATATAAGTATAATATCCCAGTAGACGTTATATGTGTACATATAGATATTTGTAGTCTGTGATTGTATTTCCAGTAGATTATATATGCTGTTTATGCATGAGTCTCTATATGTACATGTACTAATGGTCAGGTACTGGCTGGATATACTTTATATACATACACCTTATTAACCACATTGCTTAGCATCCAGGGAGGGCAGGAACGAGGTGGCTGAGTGTGGTGGTGTCCTCTATGTACTGTGTACTTATTTGTGTCTTTATGTAATGTCCATTGCTTTGTCATCTCTATGTTATTAGTAAAGTATTTTTATATATAAGTATCTGCGAGGGTTGTATGTTACTCCTAGGGTGTATGAAGGACTGGAGGGGTGTATATAGTTCACTGAATAAACAGGTTGTATAAGGAACAAAGACAACAGTCTAGGAACAGAATAAAAGGGAAGGAATTGGAGATAGATATAAATCTCCAATTTCCAATAAGCAAAATTCCCTACATCACACCCCAATCTCACAATCAAGGATTAACAGATTGAATTACATAAAGAAGAACAGGGACCCCCCAAAATCTGTAATATCATACCGCAGGTTCACCCCCAATAAAAAAAAATCAAGGATTAATGGAATTACTTATGCATCAAAAAATGCAAACAACCTAAAATCTGTAGTGTTAGAACACTCTTGAACTTCAATTAGTGCAACAAGATGTAATAGAATAGCTCCTATTAGCCAGGCTTTACATTGTTCAGTTGGTCCCTGCTCTCTTTTTTTATAGGACTGTGACATCACAGGGGCTGGCTAGCTGCTGATTGGCCATCTGCATGGCATTATGGGTGATCCCTCGTTCTCGGGCTTCTTACGTCCTCTTTCTAACATGTACAGCAGTCATTTTAGCAAAAATCTAATTTATTACCACGAAGCACAAGGAAATTCGACTTCGGGATGAATCAAATTTTTCCTGAAATTGAGCTCAAATTCCACTTCGTCAACTTCAATTTGCTCATCTCTAGTTATAGGCTTTATTTATAAAGTATTACTGTTGAACAGTTCAGGGATAGCTTAGAGATGATGTAGGGATATAATAGGGAGGCTTTATCCACATTATAGGCGAAGAGCAGGGGACAGTTGAACAGTGTAACGTTTGGCTAATAGGAGAAACCTACACCTTGCTGCACTAATTGGGGTTAAAAACATTTTTTTTTACTACTGATTTTAGGTTTTCCACATTATAGATAAATAATTCCATTAATCCTTGATTCTGTTATTGGGGTGAAATTGTGGTCTGATACAACTGATTATAGGGGGTTCACATTGTTTATTTACATGAGTAATTAAATTAACCCTTTCAGTACCGAGCCACTTTTCACCTTAAATCCCAGGCCGATTTTTGCAAATCTGACATGTGTCACTTTATGTGGTAATAACTTTAGAACGCTTTTACTTATCCAGTCCATTCTGAGATTGTTTTCTCGTCACATATTGTGCTTCACGACAGTAGTAAATTTGTGGTAAAATTCATTTTTATTTATAAAAAATTACCAAATTTACCAAAAATTTGGAAAAATGTTCAAATTTTCAAATTTCAATTTCTCTACTTTCAAAATACATAGTAATCCCTCCAAAAATAGTTATTATTTTACATTCCCCATATGTCTACTTTATGTTTCGATCATTTTGAAAATAACATTTTAGTTTCTTGGGACGTTATAAGGCTTCGAAATTTAGAATCAAATTTAAAAATTTTAAGATTTCCAAAACCCATTTTTTTAAGGACCAGTTCAGTTATGAAGTCACTTTGTGGGGCTTATATAGTGGAAACTCCCCATAAATCACCCCATTTTAGAAACTATACCCTTCAAGCTATTCAAAACTGATTTTACTAACTTTGTTAACCCTTTATGTGTTCCATGAGAATTGACGGAAAATTGGAATGAAATTTAAAAATTTCACTTTTTTTTAGCAGATTTAAAATTTTAATTCATTTTTCATGAAACACATCAAGGGTTAGCAGCAAAACAAAACTCAAAATCTATTACCCCAATTCTGGAGTTTACAGAAACACCCCATATGTGCACAAAATTAATGTATGGGGGCACAGCAGGCTTCAGAGTGGAAGGAGTACCATATGGCTTTTGGAGAGCGAAATTAGCTGGAATAATAATTGGGAGCTATGTCGCACATGAAGACACCCTGAGCTGGCCCTACAGTGGAAACCACCAAAAAGTGACTAAACTAAACTACACCCCTCAAGGAGTATTTCAAGGTGTGTAGTGAGCACTTTGACCCATCAGGCGTTTCACAGAATTCAGAAACACTTGGCTGTGAAAATGAAAAAATACAATTTTTTTCCAGAAACAGTTGCTTTACGCACAGATTTGTCACTTTCACAAGGGGTAACAGGACAAAATGCACCCCACATTTTGTTACCCATTTCCCCATGATCACAGCAACACCCCACATGTGCTCAAAAACGGATGCATGAGCGCATGGCAGGGTTCAAAACGGGAGGAGCACCATGAGGCTTTTGGATGACAGATTTTGCAGGATTGGCTTTTGGGAGCTATGGTGCATATGAAAACACCCTGAGATACCCCTAGAGTGGAAACCCCCAAAAAGTGACCCCATTCCAGAAACTACACCCCTCAACGAGTATTTCAAGGTGTGTAGTGAGCACTTTGACCCATCAGGCGTTTCACAGAATTTGGAAACACTTGGCTGTGAAAATGAAAAAAATACCATTTTTTCCAGAAAAAGTTGCTTTACGCACACATTTTTCACTTTCACAAGGGGTAACAGGACATAATGCACCCAACATTTTGTTCCCCATTTTCTCCCCATTCAGGAAACACCCCATATGTGCTCGTAGCCTGCCGTATGGGCGCACAGCAGGCCTCTAGAGGCAAACTGCAAAATATGGATTTTACAGGCCAGAATTAAGACATGGACAGTGCCATGTCGCATTTAAATAATTTCTGAGGTCCCCAGAAATTAAAAACCCCAAGAAGTGACCCCAATTTGGAAAGTGCACCCCTGTACGAACATTTTAAGTGGTAGAAAGGGTACTTTTCAGCAAACTACAGGAGCCAGAAACACTTGTAAAAGCATTTCAAAGCACGCATTTGTGAAAATGAAAAATTACTAGCAGACCCCAATTTTTCACTTTCACAAGGGGTTAAAGGAGAAAATGCACCCCACATTTTGTTCCCCATTTTCTCCCCATTCAGGAAACACCCCATATGTGCTTGTAGCCTGCTGTATGGGCGCACAGCAGGCCTTTAGAGACAAACAGCAAAATATGGATTTTGCAGGCCAGAATTAACAGACATGGTTTTTTTAGTGCCATGTTGCATTTAAAGGGAACCTGTCGTCAACTTTATGCTGACTGTACTGAGGGCAGCATAAATTAGTGACAGAAATGCTGATTTCAGCGGTGTGTCACTCATAAGCTAAAAGTTAGTGGTTGCAGAGAACCAGCATCATAATCATTGCAGCCAAGGCCTTGAAAAGAGTCAAATCTACCTGAGAAGAGTCATGGTTATTCCGAATCTCCTGCTCTCCCCGCCCATCTGCTGATGACTGGCAGTTCTCTCCTAGAGAGAAAGGGAGAAAACTAGGTAGAAGCCTGTCAGTCATCAGCAGGTGGACAGGGAGAGCAGGAATTCATGAATAACCAGGACTCTTCTCATGAAGATTTGACTCTTTTCCAGGCCTAATCTGCAATGTTTGTGATGTTGGTTCTCAGCAACCACTTACTTTTAACTTATAAATGACAGACCGCTGAAATCAACTCACCTGTCTCTACTTTATTCTGCCGTTAGTATGGGTAGAATAAGGGTGATGACAGGTTCCCTTTAAATAATTCCTGAGGTCCCCAGAAATTAAAAACCCCAAGAAGTGACCCCATTTTGGAAAGAGCACCCCCGTACGAACATTTTAAGTGGTAGAAAGGGTACTTTTCAGCAAATTGGTTTCTCACAGTAGTCAGAAACACTTGTAAAAGCATTTCAAAGCACACCTTTGTGAAAATGAAAAATTACTAGCAGACCCCAATTTTTCACTTTCACAAGGGGTTAAAGGAGAAAATGCACCCCACATTTTGTTCCCCATTTTCCCCCCAATTGAGCAAACACCCCATATGTGCTTGTAGCCTGCTGTACAGCAGGCCTCTAGAAGCGAACTGCAAAATATGGATTTTGTAGGCCAGAATTAACAGACATGGTTTTTTTAGTGCCATGTTGCATTTAACTAATTCCTGAGGTCTCCAGAAATTAAAAACCCCAAGAAGTGACCCCATTTTGGAAAGAGCACCCCCGTACGAACATTTTAAGTGGTAGAAAGGGTACTTTTCAGCAAACTGGTGTCTCACAGTAGTTACTAGCAGACCCCAATTTTTCACTTTCACAAGGGGTTAAAGGAGAAAATGCACCCCAGTATTACAGAAATGAATATGTAGTGGTTGGTGAATAGTGGATATGTAAGCTATGTGGACAAAATCAGGTATAAGGTGGTAAAATTACAGGGTACATCAAGGATGAAACTAATCCGTGGATGAGTAGATTCTGAAACAATCCTTGATGCACAGGCCAGGTTTTTCAGGGCAGGTTTCGCAGTGGTAAATGGTGTCCTTCCTAATCCCCCTTTTTGAACACACCCTGCATCTTTTTAGGGTCCTTCCCTTCCTCGCTGTTTGGGCGACTTCACCAGGGAAATGTTGCCCTGGTACAACCCGGGCACCGTAACTTGCAGAAGTACTGGGGGCCTCTTCTGCTTGGTTTTGAAGAATTAGGGCCTTTATCACCACCTCTTGAAATTGTAGGAATGTTCTCGTCTGGCCTGTAGATCTAAATAGCAAACAAATGCATTGTACAGCGCCACCTGTACGAGGTGCACGGACATCTTTTTGTACCACACTTTTGTTTTTCGTGTGGCACTGTAGGGTTTTAGAACTTGATCTGAAAGATCAACCCCTCCCATGTTCTTGTTGTAATCCAGAATGCAGTCTGGTTTGGGGACAGTGGTAGTGGTACCACGTACACGGGCAGGGGAGCTGGTGTTGGGGTGAATACTGGTTAGTACAAGGACATCCCTCTTGTCCTTAATCACCAACATGTTCTTAAGGGTTCTACAAGGGATCTAGGGAGGCCTCTCTGATTTTTGCATACTGTGCTGCACGCCACAGTACGTCTGGAAGTTAGGGATTGGAACAGTGGTACACTTGTGTAATAATTATCTATGTAGAGATGGTAAACGTTATCTAGCAGTGGGTGCAGCAAGTCCCACACAATCTTCCCACTAACTCCTAGGCCGGGGGGGCATTCTGGGGGTTCAATTCGGGTGTCCCTCCCTTCATAAACCCGGAATTTGTAAGTGTACCCGGAGGTACTCTCACAGAGTTTATACATTTTATGCCATACCTTGCCTGCTTGCTGGGCAGGTACTGGCGGAATCTTACCCTCCCTTTGAAAAGTAATAGGGTTTCGTCTATACATTTTGTTTGGGAGTGTACACTTCTGAAAACTTTGTATTGAAGTGGTCAAGGACAGGTCTAATTTTAAACAGACGGTCATATGCGGGGTCATTCTGGGGTGGGCATTGTGCATTATCGTTGTAATGCAAACATTTAAGTATTGTTTGGAATCGATTCCGGGCCATGGTTTAACTGAAAACTGGAGTGTGGTACCAGACATCCGCACTCCAATACTGTTTAATTTCTGTTTTTTAACAAGCCCCATATGCAGCACGAGTTCCCAAAAAGTCATCATCTCTGCTGCATTTACTGGGGTCCAACCTTGGTGTCTAGCGTATGGCATTCTGGGAAATTAATTGCTGGGCGTACAAATTTGTTTGAATTACCATCAAATTAATAAAATCTTCAGAGAAAAAGATTTTAAAAAAATCAGTTTCTGTGAACCCTGCACAGTCTATCTGTATTCCGGAGCTGGCCTCAAATTCCGGAATTTGGGGCTGATAATTCTCAGGGGTGGGGTCCATAAGGGTTCACTCTGGGGGGCTGCCTCAGCTGTCGTTCTGGGGCGCCTCCTAGAGGGTCCCTCATCAGCGGCTGATGATGATGATGAGGGGGTAGAGGAGTAGAGGAAAGTGGCATCCTCTTCACCTTCAGTGGCCGACTCGGTATCAGAGGCAAGGATGGCGTATGCCTCTTCTGCCGAGTACACTCGTTGGGATGATTGGGACATTTTTATTTTATTGGGGTGTGATGGGTGAAACGTGTAAAACTTTATTTAGTGTGAGGGGTGTGTATGTAGTGTTTTTACACATGAAGGGGCTTTTTTAAAAAAAAGGGGGGGGAATAAAAAAGTCTTCTGTAAAAAAAAAAGTATTTACTGCAGAAAAAAGGCTTTACTGCAGAAAAAAAGTATTTACTACACAAAAAAAAATGTGCAGTGCAAAATGAGCAGACGCAATCAGTAATGGACACTACTGATTGGTGCTCAGTGGTTGCAAAATGCACGTACGCAGATGATGCATTCGTTCAAATTCCTAAACTGACACTAACTGAAATCTAACTACCACTACCTGCGGTTCTTTTTTCACACAAGATATGTAAGATATGTAGGGATAAGGATGACAGGTGGTTTAGGGATCTTTTCTTCTTCTTTTTTCTTCTTATCTTCTTTTCTTCTTCTTTACAGGAGCAGTAGTAAAGCTGTGGTGGAGAGCCACAAGTCCCAGCAATCCAACAAGCAGCACAGAGAAGCACAGAATCTCTCTGCATGCAGTCACCAGCTAGAATGGCTGCATGCAGGAAGGTTCTGCCCTTTCCTGTGCTGCTATAGCGCTGCCATTGGCTGGAGCGTTGTACCAGCCAATGGCAGCGCTGGCAGGGGATGCTAAACACTGTTGTCCCCTGCCTCACCTCCGATGTGACCACTGCTGACCTGTTCAGCACCAATCACCATCGGACAGACCCCCTGCAGCTCCGTGAATGGATGAAAGCCATCTGGAGCCGCGATAGGCCAGTCTGCAGAAACCGGCCAATCGCAGCGATCGGGGCTGCAGGGGGGGCCGAAAAACCTCCCTGTGCCCTTAGGAAAGATGGCTGCCTGCCGTGCAGAGCAGTCATCGTACCCCGGTCACCGAGCGATTTCGCTCAGGGACCGGGAGTACACAGCGCTGTACCTGTACGGCCCTGGGACTTGTGCCCCAGCTTTCTGTGCCGTACATGTACGGCGCTGGGAGTGTAAGGGTTAATCAGTGATTCTGTAATTAAGGTTAAATTGCAGTCTGACACTACAGATTTTGTGGGGTTTATGTTGTTTTATACATATTTAAATCCGTTAATTCTTGATTGTGTGATTTGGATGAAATTGCAGTTTGATACTACAGACTTTGGGATGTTTATGTTCTTTTATACATAAATTAATCCGTTAATCCTTGATTGTGTAATTGGGGTGAAATTGTTGCCATGATACTACATCAGGGATCAGCAACCTTCAGCACTCCAGCTGCCGTGAAACTACAACTCCCAGCATGCAAACATGCTTGGCTGTTCGTCTAACTCCTACAGAAGTGAATGAAGCATTCTGGGAGTTGTAGTTTCTGAACAGCTGGAGTGCCAGAGATTGCTGATCCCTGTACTACAGATTTTGAGGTGTTCACATTCTTTTATACATAAGAAAATCCGTTAATCTTTGATTGTATAAATCGGGTGAATGAGCGGCCTGATTCTACAGATTTTCGGGTGTTCACGTTCTTTTATATATAAGTAAATCAATTAATCCTTGATTCTGGGGTGAAATTGCAGTCTAATACTAAAGATTTTGAGGTGTTCACATTCTTTTATACATAAGTGCTTTTATCCTTGTGTAATTGGAGTGAAATTGTGGCCTGATACTACAGATTTTGGTGGGTTCATGTTCTTTTATACTTAAAAGGGTATTCCCATCTCACAAATGTAGTTTGTATAGTTAGATATAGCCATACCAATATTATTACTAATAGAATGTATTTATATAAAATGTACCGTTTAGAAGATTTGCCTATTTGTATAGGCATTGTCCCACACACATCATTCAGGCCGTTGCCCCTAGTTACGGCCACTGCGGCCATGTAGTAGTGGTGACCGGCTTGCTCTTGTTCAATCCCGCTCTGAGGTAACTGCTGTATTGTGAACGCACATTACATGAGCATGTGGAGACACATCTTAGGGTTGTAGCATTTTTGTCTGCGTTTCCAAAACACAGAGAAACTGATCCTGTTCCAAGATCAATTCATCTCTATGGATCAGGATCCGTTTATAAAGTCTGCATTTTGGACGGATCCTGAACATTGCGTTTTGGACTGGTAGCGTCCAAAACGCAGATGTGAAAGTACCCTAAGATGTGTCTCCGCATGCTCGTGCTCACAATACAGCAGTTACCTCAGAGCGGGTTTGAACAAAAATAAACCGGCCACCACTACTACATGGCCGCAGTGGCCATAACCAAGGGCAACGGCCTGACTAATGTGTGTGGGACAATGGATATACAAATAAGCAAATCTTCTAAACGGTACTTATTATACAAATACATTCTATTAGTAATAATATTGGTATAGCTATATCTAACTATACAAACTACATTTGTGAGATATGAATACCCCTTTAAGTAAATCCATTAATCCTTGATTGTGTATTTGGGGTGAAATTATGGCCTGATACTACTGATTTTGTGGTGTTAATGTTCTTTTATACGTAAATTAATATATTAATCCTTGATTGTGTTATTGGGGTGAAATTTTCTGTTCCTTCTGCCCAACAGCTACTGCCCAGCCAAGATTGAGAAAAGATCAACTGCTTCCTCCTGTAGGTGGGCAAGTAGCGATGATGAGTTGATTGGGAGCTGGTGTTGTGAGCAGTCAGGCACGCGGCCTTGAGACTGGTGAGGGTTTACGTGCAGACAGTAGTGGATGATGGTGTAGACGATCGCAAATCATCATCATTAGGGGATGAGTGTGGCAGCTTGAGTTAGAGGCAGCAGCTGAGCAAGCAGGGTGCAGCCAGCCAACACGGTGCAAGCATGGCTGTGAGTCAGCAGGGCCTGTCTGGAAACAACTACCTGGACAGGCCCTGCAGTGGCAGCAGGCGGTCTGCATGCAGTGGTGGGGGGTAAAATGCCATATTCGCTGGTGTGGGAATTTTTCAAGTCACCGGATGACGCCAGCATGGCCGCATGTAGAACTGTGGGCAGAAGGTGAAGCATGGCCAGGATTCGAATGTTGTTGTACAGCCTTAGGCATCTCCTAGCGGGCCGCACCCATTCTCCAGCAGTCAAAGCTCCACCAACTGAGCAGAAGAGAGCTGTGTTTCCTTCCCATCATCTACTGGCCCTGATGATCTGCCTCCTTCTCCTTGTCACTCATTTGGCCAGGATTTGATCACCAAAGACATTGCAAAAAGACAAAAGTATGCATGCACTCATCCAACGTGCAGAAGCTGAACGTGCTCCTGGCCAAGTTGAAGGTACTACCATGTGGTTGACTCTGCACCTTTCAGAGAACTGAGTCCCAAGCCTTCATTACTTCTTCAAAAAGGCTGTACCAGCCCTGCACACGTATGTTGAGCAGAAGGTGAGACAGTCATTAAGCCTGTCGGTTTCTAAAGTTCACAGCAGCGTGGATGTGTGGAGCTATAACTATGGTCAAGGACAGTATATGTTCTTTATGTCCCACTGGATAAATGTGGTTCCTGCCCAGCCACACCAGCAACTTGTCCAGGTGATGGCAATGCCGTCTCCATGTTTTCAAGCTGTAAGTCCTACGCCAATGTCCTCCTCTGATTTCACATTCTCAACCTTGTCCACAGCCTCCACAGCAGGCACAATTTGGAGGGCTCCTCCAGCATGCCACCTATGCAGAGCATGGCAGTGTCATGCTTTTCTACACCTGGTTTCTCTAGTCAAACGAAGTCGCACTGGTTGGGACTTCTCCACGTCCTTTAAGAGGAAATCAGATCACTAACTCACTAACTGAAGATCGGAACCATAGTCATCGATAACGGGAAGAACATCACATCGGTGCTGCGTCAAGAAGTACATCTTTAATCTGGTTGTAAAATGGGTTCTTGAGGTCTTCCACCCAACTACAAGACATCTTGAAAATGGTGAGGAAACTGTGCATGCATTTCAGACACTCTTACCATGCAACCGATGCCCTCTTTGAGCTGCAAAGGCATAATACCGTTCCCAAATACCTCCTCATATGCGTTGGGTTTTCAACTATTGGAACTCCCTCCACATGTTGGACTGACTATATGAACAGAGGAAGACTGTAAACATTTTTTGGATAATGCAGGTGGACAGGAGCACTCCCCTCTGAAACTTTAGCATTAGCTAGTGGCACCACATGCGCTACACCTGCCATTTGCTCCGGCCCATTGAGGAGGCCACTTTGTAAGTCACCAGGACTATGGGATGAACAATGTTATTCCTCTCCTTCATTTCCTGGAGCAGATGCTGATAAATCTGCCTTGCCGGGGACCGGAGAAGTGGCATCTACATCTCACGGCCACCTGAGCCCTGTGGGAGCTGACCTGGAAGAGGAGGAAGACATTCACGCACAAGCAATGCATACAGAAATGAGATTGAGGCAGGTAGACCCTTCAAGTCCCTTGCACAAATGGCCAGATGCATGCTGAGTTGCTTACGTAGTGACAGCTATATTGTCACCATTTGGCTTAGGGATAACTACTGGATCCTCATGATGTTAAACCGACCCTCGCTACCGCTCCAAAATGGGGGCCTTATTTCCACCCACTGAGAGGAAGGATAAACTCAACTACTATCGAGACATCCTATGTAGTCAGTTGGCCGCTGCCTCTTGAAGGTCTGACCGGAGGGGGGCCTATGCGCTCATGCTCCACTGCCATGACTGCTGGAGGGTGAGGGGACAGGAGCAGCACCAGCTCTATCAGCAGCAACTTAAAGGGGTTTTGCTACTTCAGAAAATAGCATTTATTATGCAGAGAAGGTTTCCATGGTTACGACCACCCTGCAGTCCACACTTACATGAGCTCTCAAGGTCCCGGCCACCAGAGAGGCTAGCATTTTTTCTTGAAGTGTGCAAGCACGAGCACCAATGTTGGATTACAGGGTGGTTGTAACCATGGAAACAAGCAGTGTATAATGTGATAGAAAAATGAAACAAGCCAGCAAAGGAAGCAATATGGATAATAACAATACATTAGTAAGTAGTTTGTATTAACTTTCTCTACATGATAAATGCCACTTGATGAGATGAGACAGCCCTTTAAGACCGTCCTCGATCAACTATCAGTGACTGAGAGCTATGTAGATATGTATACACACTTAGGCCTCATGCACACAAACATATTTTCGGTTTTCATTTTTTACGGGTCAAAAACGGACACATTCATTTCTATAGGGCCTGCAAAAAATGTGGACAACACATGAATGTTATATGTGTGCTGTCTGCATCCATTTATCATGTAGAAAATGTTAATACAAGGCACTCACTAATGTACTGTTATTATCCATATTGTCTCCTTTGCTGGCTTGGTTCATTTTTCCATAACATTGTACACTGCTCGTTTCCATAGTTACAACCACCCTGCAGTCCATCAGTAGTGGTCATGCTTGCACACTATAAGAAAAAATGTCAGCCTGGTGGCTGGGACCGTGGGAGCTCACGTAGGCTGGTGCTTTTTTCTATAGTGTGCAAGTACAGCCATGCTGTTGGACTGCAGGGTGGTCGTAACCATGGAAACTTTCTCTGCATAATAAATGCTATTTGTGTAAGTGGCAAAACCCCTTTGAGTCTAGAGTCTCCAATGAGCACTTTTCTTCACCCTACTACTGCAGAAACCTCCCAGCACCAGCAGCAGCAGGACATGGAGCAGAACCCAAACCAGAAGGTAGTGGCATACTTGGATTGCACCCTGCCACCCCACATCCAATATCCCCTGGACTACTGGGCAGCCAAGCTTTATTTGTGGCCTCAACAGGCTGAGTTTGCCCTGGACAAGCTTTCCTGCCCGGCCAGAAGGGAGGCATAGTTAACCCCAAAGAGAATTTGCCTTGTCACACAAAATGTTGAGAGACTGACCTTTGTAAAGACGAATCAGGTGTGGATGAGCCAGGATTTCCACATGCCAGTGCCTCATGCATCAGAATAGATCATTCTCAGTGCCACACCAAAACATTGAGAAAAAAAGCCAGTTTCCTCTGGCCACCTGCTCCAGCCACTATTCTGATGCTGCCACCCACCTGCTGCCTCTGCTGCCATCTTCTCCTACTGCCACTACCTGTGCTGTTGCCCCCCACATCCCCACTCTGTGACTGGACCACTATGTTGACTCCTCATGCAGTTTCCACCCTCCCCACTTTGTCACTGGGCCAATAGTTTCCCTGTTTGACCTTGTTAACATCACCATTTATTTTACCCTTCTTCTGATCTGTTAGAAGATTGGAAAATATAACGGATTCTGCCTGCAAAATGGTGAAGATGTTGAAACAAGACTATTTTTATTTAAAAGATGGAAAAAAATATTATGTAAATTCAACAAATGTTGTCTACCTTATAGAATGTCCTTGTGGACAAGAATACGTAGGGAAGGAAAGGGAGGGAACTGAAGGTGATGTTCGGCTAGCGCAATAAGAACATGATAAAAGGTCTGAAAACGCACCCTGTCTTCAGGCTTAAGCTGTGTATCAACACCAAAGGAATTGGAGAGAGGAAGATGTGATAAAGTCCATTTCTCAAAAAGAAACTGAATGTATATTTAACCTCAACTCCCTGTCCCATAATGGGTTAAATGTTGAGCTGGATTTGAATTGCTTCCTGTGAGTGTTTTTTTGATAAAAGAGGGGAAGGGTTTCACTAGATTGCAAACAGCCCTTGAGAAAGGGTTAAACCGGTAGGGCAGAGGGATCTGCTTTTTTTATCATAATTAGGGTTGAGCGAATCGAAGTATCCAAAGTGGCCTCTTCGCACTCAAATGTGATAATGTGAATATTATTTTTATTATTTTCATTTTGTTAACGGATTAACCCCTGAAAGCCCTCTCTTTTCTTCTCAGATGCTGCAATCAGCAAAGAACGTGGTATCTGAGGGGTTCAATAACGGGTGGGGGGGTTTGCAATCGCCGTTCCCCATCATTGCACTCGCTACTGACAAAGAGAATATCTTTGTGAAATTTGGTGAAGCAGCAGAATCGAATTTTTCAAAACTTCGCCCAACACTAATCAAGATATACCTTTTAAAAGTTTAATAAAATAATCTCCTTTACCATTCCGTCCTACACAAGGCGTTTTCTCTTTTTATATTTTCTTCTGAGTCACCACTTTGCATGAGGGTCCGAAAAATAGCTAGACTTAACGTCATCTCAGAATTTATTTTCCCGAAGAGGGTGGATTATGCCCGGAGAGAATAAGCTACAAAGACCAATGGACCGCTGAAGTGACAAGTGGAATTTGGCCAGCACTGCAGACTGGCTTATCAGGAGGAGAGACTGAGTATCATCTGTGTAGTGGAGAGATTTATCTGTCAAAACTGATCCTATGGCATGTGAAGAAACCTGTGTTTGGGAGACTGAACTTACAGCTACAGCTTGTGCTGCTTGTGGTGGCAGGAGGGAATGACTCTGCAGTGGGCAAAGAGGAGCCTCCCTTCCTGACAAGCTGGAGGCAGGCATCTGCTCGCTGAAAGCTGCAGCCAGCTGCATACACAGTGTTTCCTGGTCATAACGTAATTTGGACTTCCTGTCAACCGAGGAAAACATTTGCCCATTTTTCTTTTATAGCAAGGGTCTAAAAGCATTGGTATCCAATAATCACCAGAGCGCCCCCCCCACTGAGACAACTGGGTGTTGTCTGGGTGTTGGCTGTTCTTACCATTATCATCATCATCCTCTTGCTCCTACAACTCCGACTCCGCCTCCAGGCAGCACCTCATCCTACTATCCTATGGAATACCCAGCAGCTACCAGGCGGACAGCAAGATATGTTAGCCGTTCTTCTTCCTCCTCCGTTGCCACCTGTTGCATAAGCATCAGCATTTGTTTTAAGATATGTATGAGGTGGAGGGACAACTGCAACATGAACAGCATGAGCTGCCCGACCTGGAAACACATGCTCCATGCTGAGGCAGACTGGTGCATGACAAAATTGTTCACAACTTTCCGCTGCTCATATAGGCGCTCTAGCATGTGCAATGTTGAATTCCAGTGAGTTGGAAAGTCACAGATTAAGCAATGTAGCTGCAGATCATTCAAGTCCAGGAGAGCATTCCTCACCACATGAGAATGGCAGAAAAGAGCGACAGTCTCCTGGAGATTGCCAGCACAAGCCAGTGTACATTTTGTAAAAAGCTATGCAAGTAGCATGTGTTATTTCCCTCAGGTTCAGGGTGGTCAGGATATTATGACCATTATTGCTGACCACTGTGCCCACTTGAAGTCTGTGGAGTTACAGCCAGTCAGATGTTTGCTACTTGATGTAGTTTAGCAACTGCTTTCCTGTGTGGCTACTCTCGCCCAGGCCAATCAACTCCAACACTGCACTGCAATCAGTGGCGTAGCTATAGGGGTCGCAGTGGTCGCAGTTGCGACCGGGCCCCTAAGCCAGGGGGGCCCATTGTGGAATCGCTCATCTCCATAGTCATCTGTATCGCCGTCCTCAGGACGGCGATACAGATGCCTGTACTGCGGGGAAGGGGAGGGAGAGGCGTCTCCCCTGCCCATTCCTCTGATAGGCTACAGGCACTAGGCCTGCAGCCTATCAGAGGCCGGCTCAGGCGGCGCGATGACATCATCGCGCTGCCTGAGCCGTACAGCGCGGGACACAGCCCAGAAGAGGCCTGCATCGCATCGCTGCCAGCTCCATGGAGGTAAGTATTAGTGTTTATTTTTTTATTGTTGCAATCATGGACCGGAGCTCTATTGGGGGCACTGGGGGCATTTTTACTGGCACTGGGGGCATTTCTTACTGGCACATAGGGGCACTGGGGGCATTTTTACTGGCACATGGGGGCACTGGGGGCATTTGTTACTGGCACATGGGGGCATTTTTACTGGCACTGGGGGCATTTCTTACTGGCACATGGGGGCATTTTTACTGGCACTTGGGGACATTTGTTAATGGCACGGGAGCACTGGGGGCATTTTTACTGGCACTGGGGGCATTTCTTACTGGCACATGGGGGCATTTTTACTGGCACTGGGGGCATTTTTTACTGGAACTGGGGGCATTTATACTGGCACTGGGGGCATTTGTTACTGGCACATGGGGGCACTGGGGGCATTTTTACTGGCACATGGGGGCACTGGGGGCATTTGTTACTGGCACATGGGGGCACTGGGGGGCATTTCTTACTGGCACTGGGGGCATTTATTAATGGCACAGGAGCACTGGGGACATTTTTACTGGCACATGGGGGCATTTTTACTGGCACTGGGGGCATTTGTTACTGACACATGGGGGCACTGGGGGCATTTCTTATTGGCACATGGGGGCACTGGGGGCATTTCTTACTGGCACATAATTTGGGGGGCATTTCTTACTGGCACATAATTTGTGGGGCATCTATGGGGGTGGGACATTTCTTACTAGCACATGATTTTGGGGGGGGATCAATGGGGGGAACTTCTGGTGCATTATTGGGGCGTTTCTTACTGGCACATAATTCATGGGGCATCTATGGGTGGGGAGCACTTCTTACTGGCACATTATTGGGGTGAAATTTTGGGGGCACTTCTGGCACATTATTGGGGCACTTCGTACTGGCACATTGGAAGCATTATTACTTCTGGGGCACAGTGGGGACATTAGTACTTTTGGGGGCACTATTACTAACAAGTGCACTCTGGCAGAGAATTATTAGTTGGGACTTTGGGAGCACTATTACTGTGGGGGCACCCTGGCATAGTATCCGCATAGCACAGTTATTTCTGGGGGACATTATGTTTACACTATTACTGTCAGGGACACTATTTGCTGGGCGCAGTTATTTTAGGACACTGTGTGCCAATAATTATTGAAGGGCACTATCTGTGTGGTACTAGTGGCACAGTACTGGGGGTGGTAGGATGATTTGTTCAGAAGACGGGAGGATGATGGAAAAGTAGTAAACTAAGATTTTTTTCTGTCAAACTGCAGAGATGAGAAATGGCTGAAAAATGGCGTCTGGTCTGAAAGGAGAAGATGAGGAAAGAGAAGATCTACATCAGAGGAGACGTCACTGGATGTACGAGGTATGGGGCGCTGTATTAGGCTACATTCACACGAACATTGTGTTTTGCAGTCTGCAAATTGTGGATCTGCAAAAAAAGGATGATGTTCCGTATGGCATCCGTTTTTTTTTTTTCAGATCCACTGTAACAATGCCTATCCTTGTCTGCAAAACGGACAAAAATAGGAATGGACATACAGATGTGGACAGTACATAGTGCTCATTTAAGTGAATGGGTCCGCATCTGAGCCGCAAAATATGCAGATCGGAGGCTGCAAAAACAACTGTTGTGTGAATGTAGCCTTACCCTGTATGTTCTGTAGTGATATACGTAATGTTAGGAGGGAAAAGGTTAGGGTGAGAATTTGGTATGGGGGGGGGTCAAATTTTTACTTGGCCAGCAGAAAAGCTAGGTGCACCAGCGCTGAGGGAAGGTTGGGGGGGGGAGGCCCAAGCTGAACTCTTGTACCAGGGCCCATGAGCCTTTAGCTACGCCCCTGATTGCAATGCTTAAAGGGTTTCTGTCACCAGAAATCACCCTATTAAACCAAGTGTCATTTGCAATGAGCAAATGCGCAGGCGCGGGATTTCGGGATCGTACAGGGCCGGGAGCCGAAAGAGCTGGCTGCCCGGCCCTGTCAATCAGCGCTACGGAGGCGTGGTAAGAGGCGTTATTACGGCCTCTCCTAGGTGCAGGTTCACGCCTACTGCACCTAGGGGAGGTCATTTGCATATTATAAAAACCTATTTTTTGTCTAAACTGCTGGACAGAGAAATAGGAGACTAACATTACTGTCATCAAGTGTCATTTGCTCATTGCAAATGACACTTGGTTTAATAGGGTGATTTCTGGTGACAGAAACCCTTTAACTGGACACATGTGATAGGAACAAGGAGAGTGGGGGTGATGCAGCTGTTAGGGACCGGAGCATGTCCATGGAGGAGGAGATGGAGGAGGCGGATAAGTGCCTCAGGGGCGTCGTTAGGCTAAAACATTCGGGGCCTGGGCCCCGGATGTTATGTCCCAGGCTCCAAATGTACTGCCTGCCAGTCTGTGCAGCACAGCTGTTATCAGGTGCTGGACTACAGCACTGGCACACATTTTACTTTGGGGAAAGGGACAGCACATTACCTTGCAGGGCTTGTTCCTTTCTCCAAAGTAAACTTCACGGACCCTACATGAGCAGACAGCTCCCCCCCTCCTCTGTGCAGACATGGCCAGTGTCAGGGGTAATGACAGCCTTTTCCTTTAGGAAAGGATCTCCACTTTTCTTCCTCCTGCACAATACTTGGTTCCATCATAACTAACTCCTTACACCTCCTCCTTTCTCCTACTCTTCACTACATTTGTCTCACTACCTCTCCTCCTCTAACTTCCTGCTACTGGGCCTTATATAGAAGGCAGAATGCCACCATCTAGTGGTGGGAATTAACAGTGCAGTACTCAGCCATAGAGGTTCTTACACCATATACAAAATAGACAAGGGTTTTACAATGACATGGCTACTATAAATACATAGTCATAAACAGTTTGCTGTGTCCCTTTTACACACATATGTGGGACACTGCACTAGTACTGCTGATCTATTTAACTTGTGGAGCCAGGTACATGTGGCAACATGTTAAACACGGATTCCGGACAAACAGCACAAATATTTTACAAATAGTTACAAATACAGAAATGGCATTCTGCTCATTCTGCAAGGGCACTTCCTTGTTTTCTGCAGCACTGATTGGCTCATCCAGGCTGCCTGTGAGCTAATCAGGGCAGGCCCTTCACTTCACCCCACTTCCACTTCGGGTCATGTGAGCATCCTTCTTCTTCTTCCCTAGTGCTTTTCCTAATTTCAGACCCAATTATAGCCTCTTGTTTTCTAGGATATGATGCCAGAAGGTTTGCACATCTGGATTTACAGATTGTCTGTTATTCTTTTCTGCAGATCCTCTATTAGGTTGGATGGGGAGACCGTTGGTGGACAGCCATTTTCAGGTCTCTCCAGAGGTGTTCAATTGGATTCCAGTCAGACCTTATATAGACAGGTGTGTACTACCAAATCATGTCTAATTAACTGATTTTTTTTTTTTTTTTTGGACACGGTACCCCTGAAATTTCTTTTATTCATTAAAGGGGTTCTGCAGTTTTTAAAAACTGATGATCTATCCTCTGGATAGATCATCAGCATCTGATCGGCGGGGGTCCGACACCCGGGGCCCCCGCCGATCAGCTGTTTGAGAAGGCAGCGGCGCTGCAGGAGCGCCGCGGCCTTCTCTGTGTTTACCGCAGGCCCAGTGACGTCATGACTACTATCACTGGCCTGGGCGCGGCTAAGCTCCATTCATGTGAACAGAGCTTAGCCGCGCCCAGGCCAGTGATAGTAGTCGTGACGTCACTGGGCCTGCGGTAAACACAGAGAAGGCCGTGGCGCTACTGCAGCGCCGCTGCCTTCTCAAACAGCTGATCGGCGGGGGCCCCGGGTGTCGGACCCCCGCCGATCAGATGCTGATGATCTATCCAGAGGATAGATCATCAGTTTTTAAAAACTGTAGAAACCCTTTAAGTTAAAATACATGACTTCTTTATGTGTCATAATTATTTCTTTATATGTATGTAATAAACCAATCAACTATATAATTTTTATTTGTAATAATCAAATCAACTATTTAATGCCATCATCCTAGACAAACGTGTATCGTAAAGATTTTTGGGGTCATTTATCAAACTGGTGTAATGTAGAACTGGCTTAGTTGCCCATAGCAACCATCAAATTCCACCTTTTATTTTTGACAGCTGCTTTGGAAAATGAAAGGTGGAATATGATTGGTTGCTATTGGCAACTAAGCCAGTTCTACTTTACACCAAGTTTGATAAATGACCCAATTTGTGTATACAAATTATTTTTTTTCTAATAATAGATATGTGTTTCTGATTATTGTTCAAGTTTGTAATAGAATGCAGAGCAAACTACATTCTGTAAAATTTCCATTTCCATCTGGAATTCTTGACTTCCAAATGTCATGTAAGATCCCAATTATTCTTTTCAAAAACTGAGCTTTTTTGGCCACATAATAAGCAACATTACTGACGATCAAACTAAATTGACAAGAAGCCACTGTACGTGGAGAAGAAAAAGGCTTAGTGCCAAAGAACAAAATGAATAAACAATCAGATATTTCTTTATAAGAGTGGTTCAGGTTTTTTTTCACTATTAACAATTACAACCAGAACCTGTGGGAAAAAACAGACTAACCTTCTGCCCACCTAAATATCTTCACTTCACTCGTTTGGAAAATGACAGGTGAAATCTAATTGGTTGCTATGGGCAACTAAGACTGTTCTACTTTACATCAAATTTCCCCCATAGTCTTTACCTGATTTTATGAACAGGTTTTCAATGATCATGGACTTGAGGGACAAGTGATTGTATTATCATATTTGATCAGCCATACCATATTTGTAATTAATCATATCCGTGAACTACAGGAAGTACTGGTCTTCTTTATCAAGCAGGGAGAAAATGAAGAGGGTCTATAGGTGAAATCAGTTTGAGAAGAATAGTTCCAGAAGAACTATGGTTGAGGAAAAAATAAAAATATTAAAATGTTGGAGCAAGCTTTTTAGCATATATGGTGTTTTTTTTTGCCTACTGTAAATCAAAATTATATTACAGTTCAGTAAAGGGACAATTCTTCTTGTGGCCTCTAAAGTTAAATGTAGACATACTGTATATGCTACAGAACCCAATTTACACAATTTACTTTGAAGCAACTTATTGTGTGATTTAATTGTCTCCGCTAATTTCTCTGTGGTATATATTTGTGACCCACATAAGGATGCCTGGACATTGCTGCAGAGTATTCCTACTATAGATTGTGGTTCCTGTGGTAGTCTCCGAGCAGTGACCAGGACTTGACATCAGTAGAATAGGCTTTTATCGAAAGTGAAACAATAGTTAGGACAAGGATAACACCAACAGAAGTCTACAGTTGAAGATGCCACTGCAGAACATTTTATAGACTTCTAAGGGATACCACAAAGGTACTGAATGATGATCCAGAGATGTAACCAAAGGACATACCTGGGGATTGGAGTCAGAAGAGAATCAGGCAGAGAATTTAAGATAAATTGGAAACAAAATCCAAGGAACAAAGAATGCTATATTAAAAAAAAATTCTTATCAGCAATGATGTAAAAGTGGGGAGCAGTGATGGACAATCATTACTCATGGCTAGCATTGCTGTATACTATAGTGGGGATTAATAAATATTGCATCTCATTATAAAAGAAAGTTTATTTAGGTTTATTGTTAATGCACACTTTTTGATGTAGTATCTCATTACCCATGATGCCTAAAATCTGTAAACCCATGGCACTGAATTAAATGTTAGCAATTTATAATCAACAAATGCTTACATTTGTGAAATACCTACAGAGAACACAAGTAGCAAAATACCAAAAAAATGAAAATCTTTATTTATGAATAATTAATTTAAAAGTACAATACATAAAATAAGGACGAGAGATAGAAAAATGCATCTTCACTGGTAACCCATACCACCTGGGAAAAAATCAGTGTCACATGTATAGATAAATAAGACCTGGAGACTGGAAGTACATGAAGTATAATGGTAGTAGGACCGATAAATCATAATCCACCAGCCACAAATATATATATATATGATGTAATATATATACGGTAGATGTCCCCTATTCAACAACACCCAAAGCCATAAAATATAATAAAGTCATGTTAACGTAATATATTGCTGTTACAGCATTATAACCTATTTTTCTGACATTGCTTCCTTATAACATTTCAAACATTTAGAATGGTATCCAACTATTCTGAGCCCGCATATTTCACATTTTAAGCATCTTTTGTAACATGAATTAGATGATATGGGCCAGGATGTCTGACAGCTGTGAAGTCATCAGAGGAACACGTTATGCCACAGGGATGTGTACTACAGCTTTCTCTACCCTAAGACGCAGGCTTTTCCATGAGCCCGAGCCCATCTATGACTCATGAAACATAATGGTGTATTGTTGATTGCTTTGGGAACTTGACAATGTCTGCAGTACTCGGAATGGGAAATGCTATGAATTGTGAAAATATCTGAGCTGCATTTTTCCGTATAGGATAATATGTGTAGCTGGGATTCAGGACACTAAAAATTAGACGTAAGTCATATTATATGATACTGTAGCATTACATTAGTCAATTTTTAATATTATTAACCAAGTGTACCTTATATTTAGATAGGGGGGTCACCCTTCTTAGGGCGAGTGCTCCAACTACAGCCAGTCAGCCTATCCCCCCGATCCAGACCAGACTATTAGGGATAGTAGATTAAGACTAGAGCAGTAGTTTGGGGACACTCGACTATTCTGACTTGTTTGACTAACCAGTAGTGTTGAGCGAGCACCTCTGTGCTCGTATGCTCAGGTTCTCGGCCGAGCATCCGAGCATAATGTTAGTCAATGGGACTAAACTAGGCACCCCCCGCTCGGAAGATGGGAGGGTGTCTGGTTAGTAGAAAAAGGTCAGAATTGCGATTTCTCCTCTTTTATTCCTTTCACTCGTAAAAGTATGCTAATTAACTGAATTTGTACGCATTAGCGCACAATGCATATGCATTAGCGTACAAATCAACATTACAGTGAATGCCAGTACTCTCCCGTAGCATTGAACAAACGTTCGGGGAAGAGACTCGAGCATTGCGCTCGAGTACACTCGGTGTTCAGCCGAACACCGAGCGGACCCGAGCATAGGCATGCTCGGCCGAACAGCACGTTCAGCCAAGCATGCTCGCTCAACACTACTAACCAGCCAAAAATTAATCTAAAAAGAACCAGGCTATACAAATCTTCTCCCACTCCAGATGATTTTATTAAAACAATTACCTTATTTATTTTAAATTTAAAAAATGTATGATTTAGACTTCTATACAATCGTCATTACGTCTTATCATTGTACATTAGTCAATGCTTCAAAGTCCATTTTACATTTTACGCAAACATGCAGAGATACATTTTGCACAATTTTAAATTTAAAAGGGTTTCCCAGTTTTTATTTTTTTATGTATTTGGTTATATAATAGGAAATTATACAATTTTCAAATATGCATGTATTTAAAATTTTTGCTTACATAACCTTCTGGATGGGCAGATGTCTTTTTTCAGCCTTACAAACTATGGGGGAGATTTATCAAATTGGTGTAAAGTTGAACTGGTTTAGTTGCACATAGCAATCAAGCAACTAAAGGAAAAATATGTGAATGTTTGTATATTGTACACAATAAAATGAAATGGAGTTCATGAGGAGACATGAAGTACAGAAAGGATAGTGGGGATGTGGCTAATGAGCAGCAGCACTTGTCTCATTATGAATTCCATTCCTACAGAGATCCAGCTGAAGATTGTTATGACTGTAGGTCGGGGCAGACAAAGATAGTGAAGCCCTAAGGCTACAACCCAGCTTGCTTTCCCTACCTATTTGGAGTGCAAGCCCTAGAAAGGTTGACTGCAACTAGTGAGTTAGAGTCTATCACTGGCACTGGAGTATGGCCAGGAAGGGTTTAAATGAAGTGACAAGTCCCTGGATCAGAATCCAATAGGTCTGTGACTTGGAGTTCCATTAGTCAGAAACTCTAGCATTGCATCTTATAGCTAAGGATGCTGTCGCATTACCACGGGGCGTGGCTCAACAACATATTTTTTTCTCAGCGTGACTGTGCCGAGGCTGAGGATCGTGCCGCTGGAGCCCAGACAGGTACATTTCTTACAAAGAACTTATCATCTTATTCAGTATCATAATAACACCTTCTGCAGCCGGATTGGAAGCAAGCTTCTCTGACAGAATGACACTCTTTTGAGGGAGGGGGGGCCTGAGCTGGTCAACTGCATCAAAGAAACCCCCCAGACTGTCTGGAACCATGAGTTAATAAGGATTTCTGAAATTACTGCATGTCTTAGCTGTGTATGGGTTACATCTTCGAGATCCCGGGAATAGCCCGAACGTTCCCCTGGGTCTCCCTAGCTTGCAGGACTCAGGGAAGGGGAGATATGGAGAACTCATTGTAGAAGCCAATTAGCAACGCTGTGTTTGGTCTCCAAATGTATCAGGGACCTGGCCCCGGATCCATTGACACCAAAACCATCTCCCTATGACTCTCTAGTAAGGATAAGGCGCTGAATTAGGGATAATTATTATTATTACTATTTATTATCAAAGCTTCATTCATTCCATAGCGCTGTAGATATGAAAGGGGTAAACATACAGACAATTGCACTAAGCATGAACAAGACGAGTTACAAACGTACACAAGGAGAGAGGGCCCTGCCTGTGAAGGCTTACAATCTATATGGTATGGGAGAAGAACACAGTAGGTGAGGGTAGAGCTGGTCATGGTGGTGTAGAGGCAGCAGGGTCACTGGTTGTAGGCTTGTCTGAAGAGGTGGGTTTTCAGGTTTCTTTTGAAGGATTCCACTGTAGGTTAGAGTCTGATATGTTGGGGTAAAGAGTTCCAGAGTATGGAGGATGCACGGGAGAAATCCTGGAGGCGATTGTGGGAAGAGGTGATAAGAGGGGAGGAGAGAAAGAGGTCTTGTGAGGATCGGAGATTACGTGTGGGGATGTATCGGGAAAGTAGCTCTGAGATGTAGGGAGGGGACAGGTTGTGGATGGCCTTGTATGGGGAGCCAGTGAAGGGATTGGCAGAGGCAGAGGAGTAACAGGGTGAGAGGTGGAATAGTTGGGCAGCAGAGTTGAGGATAGATTGGAGGGGTGCAAGAGTGCTATATGGAAGGCCACAGAGGAGAATGTTGCAGTAGTCCAGGTGGGAGATGGTGATGGCATGTACTAGCACTTTCATAGACTCATAGTTGAAGAACGCACGGATGCGGGAGATATTTTTGAGTTGGAGGCGGCAGGTGGTGAAAAGGTTTTGGATGGGTGGTCTGAAGGAGAGGACAGAATCCAAGGTCACTTCAAGGCAGCGGACTTGTTTGACTGGGGAGAGTGTGCAGCCATTGAGCGTGATAGATAGGTCTCTTGGAGGAGTTGTGCAAGATGGGGGAAAGAAGATAAATTCTGTTTTATCCATGTTAAGTTTTAGAAAGCGAGAGGAGAAGAAAGAGGATATGGAAGATAGGTATTGTGGGATTCTGGATAGTAAGGTGGTGATGTCTGGACCAGAGATGTAGATTTGTGTGTTGTCAGCATAAAAGTGATAATGAAAGCCAGGGGACTCTATGAGCTGTCCCAGGCCAAAGGTGTAGATAGAGAAGAGCAGGGGTCCTAGGACAGAGCCTTGCGGGACACCGACAGAGTGGGAATGAGAGGAGGAGGTGGTGTGAGAGTGGGAGATGCTAAATGTCCGGTCTGTGAGATATGATCCAATCCATGAAAAGTAGTGGTCGACGGTGTCAAAGGCAGAAGACAAGTCAAGGAGGAGGACAGAGTAATGTTTTTTTTTGTTTTAGCTGTTAGCAGGTCGTTGGTGACTTTGGTAAGGGCAGTTTCGGTCAAGTGGTGGGGTTGGAAGCCAGATTGTAGCCAGTCAAAGAGTGAGCAGGAGGAGAGGTGAGAGGACAGTTCAGAATGGACATATTGCTCAAGTAGCTTTGAGGCATATGGAAGAAGTGATATGGGGCGATAGCTGGTCAAAGAAGATGGGTCAAGTGAAAGCTTTTTAAAGATGGTTTAAATGGTAGCATGTTTAAAACCAGAGGGGAAGACACCGAAGGTTAGTGATAGGCTGAAGAGATGAGTTAGGGCTGGGATAAACACTGTGGTGAGGTTGGGGATAAGGTGGGATGGGATTGGGTCAAGTGCGCAGGTGGTGAGATGTGATCTGGAGAGTAGAGTGGAAAGGTTTTCTTCTGTAACGGTAGAGAAGCAGGTTTTAGGAGAAGAGGACAGAGCAGTTGTGTAGAAGGTCTGTGGGGACTGTGCGCTAAAGCCTTCTCTGATGTTGACGATTTTTTGTTTGACGAATGTGGCAAAGTCCTCAGCTGAGATGAGAGGTGAGGGTGGGGGTGCTGGGGGACGGAGAAGAGAGTTAAAAGTATTAAAAAGTTGTTTGGAGTTGTGGGACAGGGAAGATATGAGAGATGAGAAGTAGGCCTGTTTTGCATCAGCGAGTGAGGATTTGAAAATGAGGAGGGATTGCTTGTATGTGGGGAAGTGATCCTTAGAATGGGATTTCTTCCATCACTGCTCAGTAGCTCTGCAAGCTTGTCTGAGTTTCTTGGTCAGGTTGGTGTGCCAGGGTTGTCTGTTGATTTTTTAGGTTGTGTTGTGTGTGAGGGGGGCAACAGAGTCCAGAGCTGTAATTGTTATGGTATCATACAGATTGGTGGCAGCATCAGGGTATTGGAGGGAACAAATGTTAGAGAGTGGCAGAAGAGAGTCAGAAAGCAAGCGAAAGTCAAGATGTTTGAGGTTCCTGCGGGGGTGTGCTAGTGTGTGGACCGGGGGAGTAGCAGAAGAGACCAGTGAAGAGAAGGTGAGTAGACTGTGGTCAAATAGGGGGAGAGGCGAATTAGAAAGGTTAGATCGGGAGCAGAGGTGGGTAAACATAAGATTGAGAGTGTGACCATCTCTGTGGGTGACAGCGGGAGACCACTGCGAGAGAAGAAGGAAAAAGAGAGTGCTAGAAGTTTGGAGGCGGTCGAGTGGCAAGTGTCAATGGGGATATTGAAGTCACCCATGATGATAGTGGGGATGTCGGCAGAAAGAAAGTGTAGGAGCCAGGTGTTAAAGTGGTCAAGAAAGATGGTGGCTGGGCCTGGGGGGCGGTAAATGACAGCTACTTGGAGGTTGGAGCTAGAGCAGATGCGAACAGAGTGTACTTCAAATGAAGTGAGCATTCTGGAGGGTGGCAGTGGTGTTGGGCTGTAGGAGCTGTTGTCTAATAAGAACAAACCAACTCCTCCACCATGTTTGCAGGGTGTGGGTGAATAATTACAGCAATATAGTAAACAAACAGGATACATCTATAGCGAGACACTTGAACCAAGTGCATATTGGAAACCCACTAAGAATCAGATTTATTGGGATTCAACACTTCCCACGGACGCAGCGTGGGGGGAATTGGGACAACAAAATTTTGAGAGCAGAGTCCAGATGGATCTTCAACATGAAGATTGTGACTCCAAATGGGTTCAAAGAAATGTTGTTCTTTAAACCATCCCTGTAATAAGCTTACAAAGATCCCTGAGAGTATTGAAATTTCTTTTATCATCGGGTAGCTGACCACATTAAATGAGCCTTATATACCTTACAATTTATACCCTCTTTATAACATAGCCTACCTTGACTGCTAGGGCACATTGCCTCTGATAAGTATATACAATCAAGGTTTTCTATAAAACTCCAACTTCTGTAGGCTCGAGGTCTGAACTGATGAATTGTTAAATGGATATTATTGAGGGCTCTCCCTATTTGGGAGGGTCTTTGCATAATAAAGACTCCCGAACTATATGTATAATTGATTAGTGTAAAATACTGTAAATGCACCCCCAATAATATTAAGCGCTAATGATTGTTGTGCCCAGGATATAAAAGTAGCGCAGCAGGAATACAAACCAGCCGGGGACACGCTGAAAAGTCCCCACGGATTAACGTAGGTAACCCCGCTCCTTCCGGGCATTGATAGATTGATGAAGAGGCGGGGCTTCCCATTTATAAGGAAGGTAAATCCATCATACGCTGCTCCCTGAAGACCCATATACTTATGTGAAACGAGTCAGAGGAATAAGACTTAACAACTAGTAGGGACATATCAGTCTAGGCCCGAGGTTCCGGTCGGCTGGGGGTCGCTCTTGTCAGAGCGGTGCTCCAACTACAGCCATGCTGATGCAGGCTATTTGCATCCTCTTTCCACTAGCTGATTCCCAAGGAGCAGTGCACGGATGAAACCCGTTTTGTCCTTGCTTACACAAATCTAATAAAGAGCTAAAAACAGCACACTTCTTTAAAAAAATCTTTCTTCTTTATTATTCTATATTTTAAAAAAATGAAAATAATACCAATTTTTAGTGGAGTTCAATTTTCAAATGATGAGTGTCTGCACAAATACCATTTTATACCATTTCAATTGGCAGTCAGGTACAGTAGCAAACAGTGAACATCTGGTAAGTCATTGTAAAAGGTAGTTGAAGAGTAGATCTCCACTGACAATTTTCCTGCCCAAATATGGCAGCACATATGTTTAAATGCTTACATTCACCCTACTTGCCACTGTTATCAGACTGTAATATGTCAATATGGGCTCATTCCCTGCTCTGTATTTGTTCTATAAGTACCACTACTATCAGCACCACCAACAGGGCTATGCATGGGATCCCCTGCCTTCCCCTGAACCTCCTCCACATGGCAGTCCAAACACCGACCTTTCTTACACAAGTCATCAACAGGGAGAGTGTCTTGAGTACCTTCCATATTGCACAGTGGAGTTTTGTTTTTCTTAGTGAAAAAAGATGGCAAAGGGGCAGTAAAGACAAATATGATCCAGTCCACAATATCATCCCCTTTGTCCTTAATAAAAATATTAATGTGGAAGCCAGGGAGAATAGTGGGATACTACCAAAACTGGCCGGACAGAGTGCTCCTACTGCTGTTTGCACTACTACCTACATTCTGACTCTCAATTGATGAGGCATGGGTCATTTGTTTTCCACTCTTCTATTTACCAGACATTTTATTATGAGGTTTATAAATGTTTATTAACTGATATTAGCAAAATTGCAAGTATTTTTTTCTGTAATTTAAAGACAGAAGTGCAATTAAATGTCCTTCCTCTTCTACAAAGACACTGCAAAGTGTTGACAATTTACAAAGGCTAGTATAATGCATGGAATGAAAATGCTATATTAATGTAGTTATTACAGTACAAAGCATTCACTAATAATGCCTTGTATCTTGGCACAATACAATGCGTTACAGGTTAAGGTCGCATGCACACGAATGTATTTTGTTTCCGCGTCCGTTCCGTTTTTTTTGCGGATAGGATGCAGACCCATTCATTTCAATGGGTCAGCAAAAAATGAGGACAGCACACTGTGTGCTATCCGCATCAGTATGTCCGTTCTGTAGCCCCACAAAAAAAATAGAACATGTCCTATTCTCGTCCGTTTTGCGGACAAGGATAGGCATTGTTACAATGGATCTGCAAAAAAAAACAGAAACATGCCATACGGAACGTCATCCGTTTTTTTTGCGGATCCGCAATTTGCAGACCGCAAAACACATACGGTCGTGTGCATGTAGCCTAACTGGTATATAAATGCTGTTATTGTGATTGTAGCACAACTCAGTGATAATGCACAATAATCTTGACACAATGCAATGCTTTTACAGTTACATGGCACATAAATCCTGTTAGAGCAGCACAACGTGTTCATTAATAATACAGGTATACAATACTGTACAATGTGATGACAGTTAATTGGTATATAAATTCTGTTAGGGCAACATGGTATGCATTCACTAAAAATGCATTATATGTTTTTTTTTAGAAAAAAGGGGGCAATTACAGTACTTAGTGTTTGCAACAGAATGTATGGTATAGGGGTGCTCGCAATAAGCCTTTGAACTGTAGAAATAATGTCTGAAATCTATTCCAGTCATGGACTGAAGTACTGTAGATGTCAAACTGGGTGCATGGACTGCCAAGGGAAGCACCTCATTTAAAAAAAGGTGCACACCAGCAGCAGAGGGGCTATCAAACACCAGGGTAAAATGCAATGGTTTGACAGATGACCTCCACAGTTCCCAAATACAGTGATATTACATTAGTCCCCTTAAGCAGTGGAGCACTGCACTAGCAATGATACACTGCAAAAACTAGAGCTTAAAGGGGTTGTCCAAGTTATTTTGTTTAAATGCAATGGTTTTTCAATGCACTTACTTTAACTTCAGTGGCCCCTTTCTCAGATTTCACTGAGAGTCACATGACCTGCGATGTCAGCTTCTTTCCCTGCTCTGCTGATGTTTTGTGCACAAGCCTGAGAAATCAGATAGGAGTCTATACAGGAGATGTCACTGTGCTGGCCACGCCCCCTGCACTGCTGGCTGCTGCTGCTCTCTACCCTGATTCTTTCAGATAAAATTTTTAACCCCTTCAGCCAGCACAGACTCAGGGTTGAAGGCTTTACTGAGTAGCTGCAGGCAGTGAGGAGACAAACGCTGGGCTTATGAGCTGATAGACTAGAGAAGATTTGTAGAGTATTGCACAAGAACAGGTAGGGGGAAGATCCTGTTTGTATCAGCAGTCATTGTACAGCTGGGACTTGGAGTCCTACACATACAACATGCTGCTGAGTATCCTAGCAGGAAGACATGTCCCTCAGGGCAGCACTTGTATTCACTCCCTTTGCAGAGCAGGGGGAGTGGCATAGATTGTTGTTATTGCAGGTAAACAAAGGGCCAGAACAGAACCAGGGAAAAGAGGAAATATGTTTTTTTTGCCTAAAACTTGCTTAACTTAGTTATATATTGCTGCCCATCAGATTTACAGTGCTATATTTTTTTTCATAACTTGGACAACCCCTTTAACTTTTGGCCTAGCTGCTTAAAGTGGTATTCCAGTTTTGCAATTTTCAGCATCAATTGAATGAAAACAACACTATATAACTGACAGTGATTGTTTATCGGTAATGCCCAGTTTTTTATGCACTTTACTACAGTTGTGTGACATTTTCCACTGTGTCGGTCCCATTTCTGATCACATCACATCTGCAACTGAGGCATGGCAAGGCTTGTAAGACTCTGCCCTGAACACAACATCATCAGTGACCTTGCTTCTTAGGACAGTGTTCTGCTCAGTCTCCTGGACCCTGCCCTGTAGACATGATGTCAGCAATGACGCTATGTCTTAGGATGGAGTTTTTCCAGCAGGGCTTCAAGCAGGCTTGGATCTGTAATGTTTGAGTTGGGAAGGGAAGGAGATGCACAGACCTGATGCTACAGACACCCCCAGTGAGTCTTGAGATTGAATATAAACACAAAGCATAGTCACAAATTGCAATTATGCTTGAGGAGTTAAAATGCACTCAGAACTTCATCATCTAACATATAATGCAGTGAAGTTGAATGCAGGTGCTATTTATTCATTTATTTTTTGTGCAACCAGAAAACCCCTTTAAGATATGCCATTGTAGAATTTTTCATATTTCTAGTCTAATATGCAGAAAACATGCTGGATGCAATACATCATAAAACTTTTTGGCCAATGAGCTAGGACATCTGTTGGAATAGGAGCTATTAATGTATCAAATACATTTGTTGTCTGAGAATATTTTGAGCCAGTCAGTACTGGATACAATAGAAAATGTCTCTCCAGAAAAAACATGTGTAATAATAAAATGATAATACAATAATAATACTAGAAAAATATAAATGACAAGCAAGGTGAGATTATGTACAGAATTTGACAGCAGGGTTTGGCTCTGTTCACACCTTGTGAACTATTGTTTTAATTAAAATGGTTTTCCAGGATCCAGGTATTGATGACCTATTCTCAGGATAGGTAATTAATACCCTATTGATGAGGGTCTGACACACAACACCCCCACAGCTGTTAACTGCACCTTCCAGTGTTGGAATTTGCACTTGATTTTGGAACAGGAAGCATAGCTCCATTCAATGTGTAGTGGTCAGGCCAAGTTGCTGCACCTAAGCTCCCACTGTAGTGAGTGGTAGCTGAGCTGCAATAACCCAGCACAACCACTACACTTTAAAAGCAGCTGTGCTACCTGTTCCATTTAAAGTGCTAGTTCAAATGCCAGAAGCTGGCGACAGCTCCTGAGCATTTGGCGTAGTGTTCAGTGAATCAAAATATCCAAACAACTTTGATCCGAATTTCAGGAAAAAATTATATTCTTTATGAAGCCAAATTTCTTGGCTGCTTCATGGTAACAAATAAATTTTTCCTGAAATAGTGGTAAAAAACAAAAAGCAATAAATATCTCATCCATTTGCTCACAGAGAGTCCATCACTCCCATCTTGATTGAAGAAAATGTGCCAAATCTTGCACGCGCTGATGGGTGATGTCAACTTGCCTGACCAGCATGATGATGTATTGACGTCATCATGTCAACGCATGCGAGATTAGGTGCATTTTCTTCAATCTAGATGTCTGTGACAGCCTCTCCACAAGCAAATAGATAAGGTAAGTATGGTTTTTTTGTTTTTTTTGTTTTTTTTTTAAGCCCTGATAGGCCTCAGTGTGACTGTCAGATTCTGTGATCAGAGTTGAATCCTGTTCTGAGGGGTTTAACCCCTTCCCGACCAACGCCGTACATGTACGGCGCTGGTGCAGTGCGGGGACATGACGCCCGCTCGCAGGTGCGGCGGGCGTCATGGCCGGCAAGTCTCTGCTGTTTCTAACAGCAGAGACTTGCCGCTACTTACCGCCATCGTCGGCGTCTTCTAGGGCCTTCTGATGCCGTGATCATCAGGATGCGTCTGAACCCGGAAGCGTACGCTTCGGGGTGGTGTACAGACGTCCCGAGCGGCCAATCGGGGTGTCTGTACACCATATGAAAACTGTAATCCTCGCTGGTGAGGATTACAGTTTTCAAAGTGCAATTCTTATTCTGGCCACTAGATGGCAGGCCAGGATAAAAAATGAGCAATTCATGGATTTATCTCAGTCTAGTAAATCCCTGATTGCTCATAAAGAAAAAAAAACACAATATATAAGCTCATATTTGAGCTTAAAAATAGTCAGAAATTTAAAAAAAAAAATGTTAAAAAATATATAAAAAATAAAAAATATATAAAAGTTCAAATCACCCCCCTTTCCGTATAATGAAAAAATCAATACCTAAATAACAATAAATATAGACATCATGGGTATCACCGTGACCAAAAATGCCCGTACTTTTAAAATATAAAAAAAAAATTCCAATACGGCGAATTGTGTGGCGGAAAAAAGCGTCCAAATGGCGATTCGCCGTTTTTTGTCGCTTTTTTTTTCTAAAAAAAATTAAATAAAAAGTGATCAAAAAGTCATATACACCCCAGAATGGTATCAATAAAAACTTCAGATCGCCCCGCAAAAAATGAGCCCCCATACAGCTCCGTACACATAAATACCAAAAAGTTATAGGGGTCAAGATATGACAAGGAAAAAAAAAAGGGCAACTTTCTAATTATTTTATCACTTCATCATTTCATCAAAACGCTGGAAAAATTATACATATTAGGTATTGCTGGATTCGTACTGACCAGTAGAATGAAAGTAACTGGTCAGTTTTAATGCACATCGAACGCTTTAAATAAGAAACCCGTAGAACTGTAGCGGAATAGCGTTTTTTTTGCAATTTCACCCGATTTGGAATTTTTTTCCCGCTTCCCACTACACCATATGTAATATTAAATGGTGGCGTTGGAAAGTACAACTTGTCCCACAAAAAACAAGCCCTCATACAGCTATCTGAACAGAAAAATAAAACAGTTATGGCTGTTTGAAGGCAGGGAGCGCAAAACGAAAATGCATAACCGAAAAAACCTCCGGGGGTGAAGGGGTTAATGACAGGCGCAGCGCAATCTGAATGAATCAAATTTCTTTATGGTAAAGACAATGGAGAGAATTTATCATTCCCCCATTTTGTGGCTTAAAAAAAGTTGCAACCCCAGTGATTCCGACTTTTTAAACCTCACTGCAACAACATTTTTTCACAACTGGTGTTTCTTATGGCACTCTCGCCACTTTCCAAAAAGAGGGTCTGGGGAGCACAAGGAATGAGGAGCCCGGGCTGTAAATCATTCCTGTTAAGACCTATATGTTAATTTTCATAATAGCATTTTGTACATCATGGGCTTCACATGCAGCACCAACACTCCATACTTTACAGCATGTGTTCCAACTTAATAAGGATCTTATGAAGGCTGATACAGAATGGAAGAGGCTGTCCTCTCAGCCCACCCCTTTTTGCTGAGGGGAGATATATAAATTTGATTGGTGTAGTCATGCCTTATTTTGAAATATAAATCTAGTATGTCTGCATCTTACTCATACCATGACTAAGATGTTAGATCGAAACGCGTTGGTTGCGTTACCGCTTTCTGTGTGGAGATGTATTTTTACATGAAGCTAAATAAGGAATGAAGATTTTATTTTCATCTCAGCACAGGACATCTTTTTCTCCTGGATTATTTACGGACTGGACCGGGTCCTTGCACGAGAGGCTATATGGGTGGTGCTGGCTTGATTACTGATTTATAAAGCTTTAACAGCTATCAAGTGTTAGATTTATAGAAGTTTTCTGGAAATATGATCTTTTATGCCACTAGCCTACATTGCCTCCTAAAGAATTATACGTACCAGTTCCCCACTACTGCAGTGCTGCACACTGGCCATGGCCATGTGCTGTGCTGCAGCCGATATCTGGCTTCAGCTGTGACATGTCCCAGATGCAGGCTATGGGTCTTCCCTTTACTGTTGATAATGAAAAACAAATCACTGCTTTTTCCAATACTACTATATGTATATAGACACCGATCTGATCCCAATACGTGACAATTTATGGAATGGTTTACTCCTAGCTGTAGACAGAAGGTTACTGTCACTCAGCTTTCATTGCATTAAAGAGCTTAAAGGAGGGGAGGGGAACAAATAAAAATAAGAGAAAAAGACAAGACTGAAATAAATATGAATCCTAGGAGATCTCATAGTGTTACATACCAATTTTTAGTGCAATCGGAACACTTTTTATTCAGGTAGAATCCATTCATAAGATAAGGCTTCTTTATAATTGTAAGAAATAGCTGCTGAAAGCTGTGAATTTGTGACAAGACAAGCAGATTTTTCAGGGTCCTATACAAAATGGTACATATAGTAGCAGGAAAAATGGAGCAACCCTCCTCTGGTATTCAAAGGAGCATCTTATCCTAGCAGTAGGAAAAATGTAGTACTGCGCTGTACAATAGAGATATGCTACTAGACAGCCAATTAGTGCATGAAGTTTGGCAATACAGGTGTCTCACCAGGGAAATGACCGTGCTGATTGGTTGGATTTTTGAACCGACCACTCCCTGTGGCATTGAATGTTGAATGTGGATTCAAATTACAATGGTCCATGAAAGGCAATTGAATGATAAAACATTGGACCGTGAGGCACCGTAGAAAACCGTATGATTCACCATTCTATAAATGAATAAATGCTTTAGGGTTACATTCTGATGCTGCCATTCTGATACTGCCAAAATCCCTGCTGCTGTATACTACAGGCTCCAAGGTCAAGAGACAGGAAATGCCTCAAAATGCCCTCTCAGTCATTCACTGCTGCAACAGAGACCCGCCTCAACCAGTGATAGGCTGAGTGGGCATTTTGAGGCATTTCCTATGTGTCAGAAAGGGTGTCAAAAGTCGACAGCAGCAGTGCAGGATCAGTAAGATGAAACCCTTTGACCCTATTCTCAGTGAAATGTATAATCTAGTTATGCTTAGCATTCTAGATATACATTTTTCTTTGTAGGTAGTGATGAGCGAATTTCCAGAAATTCAGTTTGGATTCGATTTGGCCAATTTGATTCAGGTCCTAATATATTTAACCGAAATAAAAAGTGCCTTCATTGCCCTCAAAAGTTGTGGATGACATTCTAGAGTGAATTAGCACTGTATGCAACAAGTTTCAAAGTTCAAAGTTGCCAAGACACAATTAGTAATGTCAAAGTAACAGAGACATATATGGCTATGGGTAAATGCTTTGCTGCTGCTGGTAACAATCAGCATCTTTAAAAAACGACTGCAGTGTAGGATTTTTTATTACTTTCTTATTGTCCATAAAACCTTCACTTGTTAGCATTAAATGCCTGATGGTGTTTATATACAGACACTTTCCAGGATCTTCTTTTATCTTTCTTGTTTTCCAATCTGGAAAATGGACAAAGCCTTTTTGAGAAATTCCAAAAATTCAGATTAGTTTTTTTTTCAATCTAATTTTTTCTTTTTTTCTCTAGTTGTAGGTAAAGCTTCACTGTAATTTCATGAAGTGAGAACTTTAATTTAGTTAAAAAACTTCAAATAATATAATCAATCAAATATTTATCCTCTAGATAACAGACCAACATGAAACATTGAAATACAACTTTTAAGTGCACTTTTTAAAATGAGCTTTAATGTTACCCTCATTTAATATAGCCTCAACTTTGTGTGACATGATTCAGGAAATGTACAAAGCGGCAAAAATACTAATGGATGTTTATTTTTACGATAAAAATACTAAAAAATCCATTAGGGATGTAAAAAATGGTCAGATAAATCTTTCTAAGAGGCCTATAGAAGCAACTATGCAATTATTTGGGAGTTGTATCAGTTTGGAATGTGTCCTTAAGAATACTTAACATCATGGCATAAATCATTCAAGGACACAAGGATTTGGAACTGGCAACAAAAAATACTTTATATCCAGCCATACAGGGTTTGAAGTATTACACAAATCAGACAAAGGGACAGACTGGGTGGGCCAGGGATTACTTGAAACCAGCATACACTTTCTGAAATCGTGTTAAGTACATAATAGATTTGATGACAATATTACAGTGTCAACATTTTCATTGTATGGCTAATTGAATGTAAGGTATGCATTTAAGAATCTATCCCTAAGGCACAGTGGGAATATATGCTTTATGTAAGGGACACATAAGGACAAGTACACACTCTGAATCTTCAGACAATCAATCAAACTTAAATACTCCCCCACATAAAACAGTTGGGGACCTTTATTTTTTTTTACTGTGCTTTCAGTGTCAGAGATCTAAAGGTATATTGCTCTGCCTAGAACTGTCAAGTATCTTGATTAGAGATGAAAGGGCCTTTCTATGGGGTCTTGGCAGGCAATGAGATGAGTGTGGAAAAAACTTCCAATATGACTCATGTTGATAGAAGAGACAGAGCATCCATCTTGCTGCACTGGAACTGAGTAACTTCGGAAACAGATGTGTTTTACAATACAACCTTCTATTTCTAGGAATAATAAACATTTCCATTTGCCCACAGCAGGGAATTTAAGGACCATCACATTTACTGTAGTCCTTGCCTTACCTAAGAAGTTTTGCAATTTTGCAACTTTTTTATTGACTTTCAGTTTTGGAAATAAAAGGACTAGCCATCAAGTAAAATAGAGACCATCAATCCACTCCACTTTTGTGGCTTTTTAAAACAATGGATAGGCATAAATTTTACTAGGCTTGTGATTTAATGTGCAGCTTTTTGATTTATACATTCTGGACTTCAATGAATTTATCTATTTTAACCCTGGTTATAAGGCTTGGATAAAATCCCAAGCTTTTTGTATAGCAACTATTTCTAAGCTTTTTCAGTCCTTGACTTTGAGAGTTTGTGGCTGTTCAGCTCTGATGTTTCACGGCTGAAAAAGTTTATAGAAAACATTTAACTTTTGTTAAATTTGGAAAAGACACCAAGCTTGTTATTACTGTATTCAGTACCATGACTTGTATCAAAGCCTGAGTGGTGACAGCATGACAGATCTTTCAACTTAGCTTTGAAAATGGCCAAGAAACTTTAAAATCAAGGCCTCTGCAGCAAAGAGAGCCATTTATCAAGGGCCAAGGCATGATTTAAACATTAATCAGACACAATACATAGTAGAGTACCTAGACCTGCCAAAAGATCTGTGAAGGCTGTGGGAATATGAAGGACTTATTATTAAGAAGAGAAGCCTTTTATCTTTCTTCTATATTTTCTGATAATAGAGAGTCATACAGTAAAATGCAATAAAAAACAAAAAAAGAATATAGACCATAAATTATCTTTTTTTTTTATATATCCATTTTTACAAGTTTTTATTTCCATAGCTGCCTTTTTCTTTAATTCATAATACTGGTTCTTCATGTTGCAAAAGTTTTACATTACAGAAGAAGTTGCCCTTCAGACAATAGATGCGAGTCATTACATTTTCTTTTACTGTAAGTTGTATGTACTGTACTTGATCTGGACCTGATATGTACATAGTATATTCACTCTTTATTTGTACTACTTATGAACTAGTTATATACTTTTTTCAATCTATTTTTTCTTTTATTTTTGGCTGACAGTTGGGTTGTTATTTTTTTTTTTTTACCTCTTCACAAGGCCTGAAAAGACCTTAAAGGTACAGATGAGCGAAACATTCAAAATTTTATTCGCCGAACATTCGTCGAACATTTCATAAGATTCGTATAGTCTACGAGTCTATTCGCCCAATCTGCGTACAAATCATATGTTATTATGTGGCGTTTTGCGAACATTCGCGCACTAATAACGAACGTTCAGTTTTAAAAGGTGCGCAACTTAAAAGGTGCGTACGCATGAGCATACAAATTGCATCCGAAAATTACAGGCTTTGCTGGAGAGGAATGGTGGAGCAGGAGGAACGCTCTGAGTCTGACCCCTGGCTACATATGGATACTGTATCAGCAGATGACAGCAGATCATCCGGCTGAGACTGAGATGAGCGTGCCATCCGCTCCACTACCTCATCCACTTTCTCCTCCACTACAATTTTGCGCCTTGGTGGGTTAGCCCGGTGGAACACCGGCCAAGTATTGCGAATACTACAAGTAGAATCTCCGGCTACAGGTCCTTTGGCAGTGCTGCCACCTTCTCCTTTTTTTTTAGAGCTCGAGGTCTGGCTGGAACTGGACCCCTTTTGCTTATCCATTCCAGACATTTTTCACTTGACTCTGTGGCCCTGCAGCTGGTCTTTGTCTTGGTCCCTGTCTCTCTCCTTGTCTCTCTCCCTATCTCTCTCCCTGTCTCTCTCTTCCTGCCTGATTAATTACTAGCTCTGCACTGGCCCTGCTGTTGCCCTGCAGTATCCCGGATGTGTAATATGGATTCCCTGAACAATTACACCCCAATTTCAACAACACAGGTCTCAGTCTTTAGGAACTTCACACACAGTGCTTCTGCTCGTCTCAGCAGTCGCGGCACAAGTGATGTGTGACTGGCTTACCGAGCCTGAGCCAATCAGAGCAAGCCCTGGTGACCGCTTTCTTCCCGTGCTTTTGTGCACCAATAACAAACTAACAGTAAAAGTTCGCTAAGTAATTGAATTTGTACGCAACAGCGTATAGAGTAACTTATACGTAGCATTAGCGTACAATTTACACATAAGTACGTAGCGAATGCGTAGAAAGCCTTAGTTACATTTTCGAATCTTAACGAGGCGAATCACCAACTATTCGGATTCGCTTCGCAGCTGAAAATTTCCAAGATTCGATACGAATCAACGAATCTCTATTTAAAGGGTTACTGAGCTTTCATAAAACTGCTGGAGACGAAGTGATACAGACTCAAAAGTCTATGATGCCAACTAGATTTCAACTAATGGAGAGCACACTATGTGAGCACTTCTCAGTCCTGATTTTAGTGATCAGTGGGTGTGTCAGCACTCAGACCCCCTTAAATTAAAACCTTTAATATGTCTCTATGACGTAGCAAGTTTTGTGAAAGCTAAATTACCCGTTAATGACCAGCAATATTTTTCGTTTCTGCCTCTCTGCATCTCAGCACCCATAACTTTTTTTATTTTTTTATTAATGTGGCTGCCTTGTTTTATGCAGGAGAAATTGTCATTGTTCGGTGTATATTAGATGATTTTTTTCTGCTTAAATCTTCAGATTATTATTAGTGTTGATCGAGCATCGCGATGCTCAGGTGCTCTGGCCGAACACTGGGTGGTGCGCGAGTGCTCAGCCGAGCATCCGAGTATAAGTCAACAGGAGAACCCGAGCACTAAACCAGGCACCCCCTGCTCTGAAGAGGGGAGGGTGTCTGGTTCATAGGGAAAGGTGAGAAAATGGTGGAAACACCACTGAAATGGTTTGGGAACAGCATAGGGAGGATGTCTGGATGCATCTTGGACTCCAAAGTCACTGCTATTAACGATGTTGTCCGAGTATTACGCCACTTTTACGGAATGACAAGAATACCCCCCAAAACCAAATATAACATCGATTTAAGTGGAAATATTGTTAGGAAACATATATTTACTTGTATATAAAGCGCAAGTAGCAGCAGGCCCTCACCCCTAATGTTTTACACGGTCAGATCAGCAGCAGGCACTCGCCCCTAATGTTTTACACGGTCAGATCAGAAGTAGGCACTCGCCCCTAATGTTTTTGAGTGTCAGCAGCACTGAAGGTCAACTTGTCAGGAGGAGGACCAGAGTGAAGAAGTGGAAGAGAAGGTGGTGGACTATGAAATCACTGGCCCAACATGGGAAAGTGGCAAGCTGAGCGAGGACAGCGGTACAGAGGGGGAGGGATCCGCAGCACCGCAACAGGCTGCAAGAGGCAGTGGGGTGGCAAAAGGGAGAAGGCAGGCCACACCAACAAGTGTGGAAGATAAAAGAATTGTCATTTGCAACCTGTGCTGTACCAAAATGAGCAGGGGCATGAACACTAGCAACCTGACCACCACCAACATGATCCTCATGGCAGCAAAGCACCCTAATAGGTGGGCCAAACGCCTGGATCCACAATCGGTGTCTGCGGGTCACACCACTGCCTCCTCTTCCCTGTGTTACGTGCTAGCCAAGAAGCAAGCCCAGATGCCCCCCGCCCTGCACCTGGACTCTCGCAAGCACCATCAGCGAGCACATCCACTTCTGTGTCCCAGCGCAGCGTACAGATGTCCACACCCCAGGCCTTTGAACGAAAACGCAAATACCCAGCCACCCACCCAAAGGCCATAGCACTAAATGCACACCTTTGCAAATTGCTGGCGCTGGAAATGTTGCTGTTTAGGCTTGTGGACACTGAGGCTTTTCGCAGTCTGATGGCGGCTGTCCCTCGTTACTCAGTACCTAGCCACCGCTATTTTTGCCCGTGTGCCGTCACCGCCTTACACCAGCATGTGTCCCGCAACATAACCCATGCCCTGACTAACGCAGTTACTGGGAAGGTCCACTTAACGACTGACACATGGACAAGTGCTTTTGTCCAAGGACGCTACATTTCCCTGACGGCACACTGGGTGAACGTTGTGGAGGCTGGGAGCGAGTCGTACCCTGGGATGGCACAGGTGCTACCGACACAAAGGATTGCGGGCCCTACTTCCATCAGGATTCCCGCCACCACCTACATTAGCGGCTGCAACCCCTCCTTCTCCTCCTCCTCTTCCACCTAGAAATTCTCATCTTGCAGCACCAGTCAGCCATCAGTCAGTAGCTGGAAGCAGTGTAGCACAGCAGTGGGGAAGCGGCAACAGGCTGTGCTGAAACTTATTTGCTTAGGTGACAAACAACACACCGCCACAGAGCTGTGGCAGGGTATAAGGGACCAGGCTGAGCTGTGGCTCTCACCACTCAACCTACAATCAGGCGTGGTTGTGTCTGATAACGGCTGCAACTTGGTGGCGGCTTTGGAGCTCGGCAAGCTCACACACATATTGTCACGCTCAGGTGTGGGGGGAAAACCACACAGAGCGTAGGAGGGAAAAATGATTTGGCCTGGAAACTAAGGAAGGAAGATAGACACCTCCTAAAGGAAACCCTGACTCTAATCCTGACTGACTACCAGTGTGAACAGGCCTCAAAGGTAGGCGAGTTCATACACAGGAACCTAAACCAAACTGACCCTATAGGACCCTGGAACTAATGACAGGAATGAGTCTACCTGTTCCTCCAACAGGAAGGACGAACAGCAGTCTCCCTCAGGCCAAACAACTGCTTCAACTTAGTGGTTCAGTGGTTTCTCAAAACCTACCCCAATTTGCCTGAGTTGCTGGTAAAGGTGCGCCGCCTGTGTGCCCATTTCCAAAAGTCACCTACAGCTTCCGCTGGTCTGGCAACGCTGCAGCAGCGTTTACACTTACCAGCTCACTGACTGCTGTGCGACCTGAGCACGTGCTGGAACTCCACCTTCCACCTGTTGGGCAGCTTGGGCGTACCGCCAATGTAGGCAGACCACGCCACTGCTAAGGGGGCCGCGGCGCAGGGGGGCCCAGAGCGCACAGAAGGCCCCGCCCCTCTGCACACAAGCTGGCGGGCCCTGCTCAGTAAGCAGGTAAAAAGCCAGCGCACATCAAAATAATCCCAGTGCCCAACAGTATAACGCCTCCTTGTGGCTGCCCCCATACAGTATAACGTCTCCTTGTGGCTGCCCCCATGCAGTATAATGTCTCCTTGTGGCTGCTTCCATACAGTATAACGTCTCCTTGTGGCCCCCATAGAGTATAATGTCTCCTTGTGGCTGCCCCCATACAGTATAACGTCTCCTTGTGGCTGCCCCCATGCAGTATAATGTCTCCTTGTGGCTGCTCCCATACAGTATAACGTCTCCTTGTGGCCCCCATAGAGTATAATGTCTCCTTGTGGCTGCCCCCATACAGTATAACGTCTCCTTGTGGCCCCCATACAGTATAACCTCAACATGTTGCCCCCATATAGTATAACTTCTCCTTGCGGCCCCCCTACAGTATAATGTCTCCTTGTGGCCCCCATACAGTATAATGTCTCCTTGTGGCCCCCATACAGTATAATGTCTCCTTGTGGCCCCCATACAGTATAATGTCTCCTTTTGGTGCCCCCATACAGTATAATGTCTCCTTGTGGCTGCCCCCATACAGTATAATGTCTCCTTGTGGCTGCCCCCATACAGTATAACATCTCCTTGTGGCCCCCATACAGTATAACCTCAACCTGTGGCCCCCATACAGTATAGCGTCTCGTTGTAGCCCCCATACAGTATATCGTCTCCTTGTGGCCCCCATACAGTATAACGTCTCCTTGTGGCCCCATACAGTATAACGTCTTCTTGTGGCCCCCATACAGTATAACGTCTCCTTGTGACCCCCATACAGTATAATGTCTCCTTGTGGCCCCCATACAGTATAATGTCTCCTTGTGGCTGCCCCCATACAGTATAACGTCTCCTTGTGGCCCCATACAGTATAACGTCTCCTTGTGGCCCCCATACAGTATAACGTCTCCTTGTGACCCCCATACAGTATAATGTCTCCTTGTGGCCCCCATACAGTATAATGTCTCCTTGTGGCTGCCCCCATACAGTATAACGTCTCCTTGTGGCTGCCCCCATACAGTATAACATCTCCTTGTGGCCCCCATACAGTATAATGTTTCCTTGTGGCTGCCCCCATACAGTATAACGTCTCCTTGTGGCTGCCAAATTATATCCCTACACTATCTGTGCCTCCTTGCGCAAATTTTATACAGCAGACGCAGCTGAGGTACTGTGGCCTTGATTAGCGGCAGAAAAAATGACAATGGATGTCAGGTATATAGGATACAGGAAGGATTAGAATGCAGAAGCTGTGCAGATGGCGTTAAGGTCAGGCCACCTTGCGCAATTTTTTACCCCCCAAAAAATAATAAATATATTGTAGCCAGATAACACAATAGCCCTTAACCCCTTCCCGCCCAGTGACGTACATGTACGGCGCAGCGGGAAGGGACTTGCCGCCCAGCGCCGTACTAGTACGGCGCGCTAATCGGGCGGGTGCAGGAGCTGCGCCCGCCCGATCAGCTGCGGGAGAACGGCTGTGCCCAGTAGCCGGACCCCTGCTGCGTACGCCCGCATCGGTGTTTTCACCGATGCGGGCGTATTAACACTCGATGTGCCGCGGCCAGCGCTGACCGCGGCACATGCGATGCGGGCGGGAGGAAGGGGAGTCCATCGGGTACCTGCGCTGCTGTGACGGGAACCCGATGGCTTGGATAGCAGCCCGATGCCTTCCTTAGGCATCGTGGCTGCTATCCCTGCTTCCCTGTGCGATCCAGCCCCCTGGATCGCACAGGAAGCAGGCTGTAAGTGTATTACATTGAGTAATACACTTACAGCCAATGCATTACAATACAACAGTATTGTTATGCATTATTAAGGGGATCAGACCCCCAAAAGTTAAATAAAGTGAAAAAAAGTGAAAAAAAATAAAGTTTTACAAAAAATAAAAGTTTCAAGTAAAAAAAAAGTACACTTTTCCCAAAATAAAGTTAAAAAAAATTGTAAAAAAAAGGGGAAAAAAGAAAAGTATACATATTAGGTATCGCCGCGTCCGTATCGACCGGCTCTATAAAAATATAACATCATCCACCCCGCCAGGTGAACGCAGAAAAAAAAAAAAAAACTGTGCCAAAACAGCCATTTTTTGATCACCTTCCCTCACAAAAAGTGTAATAGCAGGTGATCAAAAAGGCGTATTTAACCCAAAATGGTACCAATCAAATCGTCATCTTGTCCCGCAAAAATGATACTCTACCTGAGACAATCGCCCGAAAAATTAAAAAAATATGGCTCTCAGAAAATAGCAACACAAAAAAAGATTTTATTCTGTTCAAAAATAAATCTAATGTGTAAAACTTTCTAAAAATAAAAATGTTAGGCATATTGGGTATCGCCGCGTCCGTAACAACCTGCTCTATAAAAATATTACATGAGATGGCCCCCCAGGTGAATGCTGCAAAAATAATTTTAACAAAACTATGCCAAAACAGCCATTTTTTTTCCCTCTTGCCTCACAAAAAGTGCAATAGCAATGAGATGGCCCCCCAGGTGAATGCTGCAAATTTTTTTTTAAAAAAACTATGCCAAAACAACCATTTTTTTCCCTCTTGCCTCACAAAAAGTGTAATAGGAGGCGATCAAAAAGGCGTATTTAACCCAAAATGGTACCAAACCATCATCTTGTCCCGCAAAAAATGAGACCCTACCTGAGACAATCGCCCAAAAAATAAAAAATATGGCTCTCAGAAAATAGCAACACAAAAAAAGATTTTATTCTGTTCAAAAATAAATCTAATGTGTAAAATTTAATAAAAATAAAAATAGTAGACTCATTGGGTATCGCCGAGTCCATAACAACCTGCTCTATAAAAATATTACATGATTTGCCCCCTCAGGTGAATGCTGTTAAAAAATTTTTTTTAAAAAACTATGCCAAAACAGCTATTTTTTTCACCTTGACTCACAAAAAGTGTAATACCAAGCAATCAAAAAGTCTTATGTACCCCAAAATGGTACCAATGAGAACGTCACCTTATCCCACAAAAAATGAGCCCCCATATAAGACAATCACTCAAAAAAATAAAAATCAATGGCTCCCGCAAACCAATCCATCAAAATCTGTTCTGCAAAATCCATATGGCGCTCGTTCTGTTCTGAGTCCTGCCATGTGCCCCCACAGCAGTTTACCACCACATATGGGGTGTTGCCTTATTCAGGAGAAAATGGGGAACAAATTATGGGGTGCTTTTCTCCTGTTACCCCTTGTCAAAATGAAAAATTTGGGGCTAAAGCAACATTTTATTGGAAGAAATGAAACTTTTCATTTTCACAGCCAAGTGTTTCCAAATTCCGTAAAATGCTTAGGGGGTCAAAGTGGTCAGTACCCCCCTTAATATATTCTTTGAAGGGTGTAGTTTCCAAAATGGGGTTACTTTTTGAGGGTTTCCACTGTAGGGGTACGTCAGGGTCTCTAAATTACAAAATGGTGCCTAAAAACCATTCTAGCAAAATCTGCCTCCAAAATTCGTATGGCGCTCCTTTCCTTCTGACCACTGCCACAAACCCATAGAGACGTTTACCACCACATATGGGGTATTTCTGTAAACTGCAGAATCAGAGTAATGTATATTGAGGTTTAGTTTGCTGTTAACCCTTGCTGTGTTGGAAGAAAAAAATTATTAACATGAATAATCTACCAAAAAAGTGAAATTTAATTTTAAAATAATTAAAGTGAAATTTAAAATTAAATTTCACCCCCATTTTCCTTTAATTCTTGTAGGACACCTCAAGGGTTAACAAACTTTGTAACATCCGTTTTTTATAATTTGAGGGGTGTAGTTTCCAAAATGGGGTCATTTATGGGTGGTTTCCATTACATATGCCCCTCAAAATCACTTTATATCTGAATTGGTGCTTAAAAAAATGGTTTTGGAAATTTTGTTGAAAATTTGAAAAATGGCTTCTAAACTTCAATGCCTTCTAACGTCCGAAAAAAGTAAAATGACATTTATAAAATGATGCCAACATAAAGTATACATATGGGGAATGTAAAATAATAACTATTTTTGGAGGTATTACTTTGTATTTTGAAAGTAGAAAAATTTAAATTTGCAAATTTGCTATTTTTACAAAAATTTTGCTAAATTTGCTATTTTTTTATAAATAAAAATGAAATATTTTGCCACAAATTTACTACTGTCATGAAGCACAATATGTGACAAGAAAACAGTCTCAAAATGGCCCAGATAAGTAAAAGTGTTCCAAAGTTATTACCACATGAAGTGACACATGTCAGATTAGCAAAAAATGGCCTGGGCAGGAAGGTGAAAACAGGCCCGGGGTTGAAGAGGTTAAAAGGGCTCTTAGGTATTTTCCACAGTTCCTCAGTTCTCCCTGACTCGGTCTGAGCCGGTCACATGTCACCGGGTGCTATATAGCACCCGATGACGCGTTCCCGGCCAGCCAATCACTGTAATGCCAGTAGCCAAGATGGCTACGGCATTACAGTGAATGCCAGTACCTCCCCGCACGCTAATTGGCTAATTAGTGTGCGGGGAGGGGACTCGTAATATTTTGATGCCTATTTTATTATTGGATAACCTGTTCCCAACATCAACTGTACATATGCGGTGGAATTCGGGTCTTTAAATATTACTCCCATTCGGGAGCTGAGCGGGTACCATAATCAGTGAGTGACTGCTGTTTTAAACGGCAGGCACTTTCCAGCAGAATTTGGAGACAATTCCAGTCATGGAAATTTTACCAGATGTCTGCTGTTTAAAACAGCAGGCACCCTCTGAGTATGGCACCTGCTCAGCCATGATCAGTTATGATCACAGCATCTGAGGATTCATTTACTGGGAGCAGGCTGCTCTAGATGACCAAAGGCCCACCCCCAAGTCCTACAAACAGATTGTTACTTCTTTGCACACTCTTGGCATTCTCTTGATGAGCTTCAAGAGGTAGTCACCTGAAAAGGTTTTCACTTCACAGGTGTGCCCTGTCAGGTTTAATAAGTGGCATTTCTTGCCTTATAAATGGGGTTGGGACCATGAGTTGTGTTGGGCAGAAGTCAGGTGGATACACAGTTGATAGTCCTACTGAATAGACTGTTAGAATTTGTATTATGGCAAGAAAAAAGCAGCTAAGTAAAGAAAAACGAGTGGCCATCATTACTTTAAGAAATGAAGGTCAGTCAGTCCGAAAAATTGGGAAAACTTTGAAATTGTCCCCAAGTGCAGTCGCAAAAACCATCAAGCGCTACAAAGAAACTGGCTCTGCCCCAGGAAAGGAAGACCAAGAGTCACCTCTGCTGCGGAGGATAAGTTCATCCGAGTCACCAGCCTCAGAAATCGCAGGTTAACAGCAGCTCAGATTAGAGACCAGGTCAATGCCACACAGAGTTCTAGCAGCAGACACATCTCTACAACAACTGTTAAGAGGAGACTGTGTGCAGCAGGCCTTCATGGTAAAATAGCTTCTAGGAAACCACTGCTAAGGACAGGCAACAAGCAGAAGAGACTTGTTTGGGCTAAAGAACACAAGGAATGGACATTAGACCAGTGGAAATCTGTGCTTTGGTCTGATGAGTCCAAATTTGAAATCTTTGGTTCCAACCACCGTGTCATTGTGCGACGCAGAAAAGGTAAACAGATGGACTCTACATGCCTGGTTCCCACCATGAAGCATGGAGGAGGAGGTGTGATGGTGTGGGGGTGCTTTGCTGGTGACACTGTTGGGGATTTATTCAAAATTGAAGGCATACTGAACCAGCATGGCTACCACAGCATCTTGCAGCGGCATGCTATTCCATCCAGTTTGCGTTTAGTTGGACTATCATTTATTTATCAGCAGGACAATGATCCCAAACACACCTCCAGGCTGTGTAAGGGCTATTTGACCAAGAAGGAGAGTGATGGGGTGTTACGCCAGATGACCTGTCCTCCACAGTCACCAGACCTGAACCCAATCGAGATGGTGAAGACAAAAGGGCCAGCAAGTGCTAAGCATCTCTGGGAACTCCTTCAACACTGTTGGAATACCATTTCAGGTGACTACCTCTTAAAGCTCATCAAGAGAATGCCAACAGTGTGCAAAGCAGTAATCAAAGCAAAAGGTGGCTACTTTGAAGAACCTAGAATATAAGACATATTTTCAGTTGTTTCACACTTTTTTGTTAAGTATATAATTCCACAAGTGTTAATTCATAGTTTTGATGCCTTCAGTGTGAATCTACAATTTTCATAGTCATGAAAATACAGAAAACTCTTTGAATGAGAAGGTGTGACCAAACTTTTGGTCTGTACTGTATGTATGAGTGTAATGATGTTGTTCATCCCATAGTCCTGGCGACTGACAAATAAACGGCTCTCCTCCCCTGTGTGACTCCATTCGCCCAGGCAAACGAGGTATAGAACCACGTGACACTGTGAATTGTCCCTGCAGTGGAGTCTGAGGACACAGTGGAGGATGAGGAGGCAGACATTGTCGCAGGACCAGCGGCATGAGAACGTGGAGGCAGAAGTGGCGTCGCCTGGCCAGGTTGCTGGTTTGGTTGTGCAGGAACCACATTTATCCAGTGGACCGTAAAGGATGTATACTGTCCCTGACCGTAATTAGAGCTCCACACGTCGGTGCTGCCTTGCACTTCGGCAGACACTGACAGGCTCAAGGACTGGCCCACCTTCTGTTCTACATATTTGTGCAGGGCTGGTACTGCCAGTTTCACAAAGAAATGAAAGTCCACCACTTGGAAAGCACCAGCAACTTGGCCAGGAGCACATTCAGCTTCTGCGCCATTGCATGTGTACACGCATATTGCTGTCTCTTGGCAATCACTTCACTGATCAATTGCGGACGGAATGACTGACGAGGAGTAGGAGGAGGAGCAAGAGCATCAGATGATGGGAAGGACAGACAGCTCCCTTCGGCCGAGGTGGTGGAACCTTGACTGCCTAAAATCGGGGTCGTCCCACTGGGTAACGCAGCAGGTGCTTCGGCAGGCTGGAGCCACGGTTCTCCCAGGCCACTTTATGTTGATTGGTGATGCTGCATATGTTGACGCAGGGCCGTGGTGCGAACATTGGGGGGTCTGACGTAATTTGCGAAGAAGTTGAAGACCGAGTCAACCATTCAAGAACTGCTGGGTTGCTGGTCATGACACGACCTCCGGCCTCTCAAAGTGACCCCTGCTGCCACGCCCCCTTACTCTGCTGTGACCTGTGCCTGCGGCAGAAACATTTAGGCCTCTGCCACTCCCCTGTGCGGGGCCTGTCACTTCTCTGTCTGACATACTGTTAGATTAAATAAATAAATAGGAAATTAAAACACACTACAAAGGGCTGTAATTTTCCCACTTCACCACACAACTGCTAATAAGCCTTTTTTTACACCACTAATAAACGATAAAAGGCTTTACAAAATTTAACTTTGGCACTGTACGCCAAATAAAACTTTTTTTTGCCACTAATAAACGTCACAAAGGGCTGTAAATTGCCCACTTCACCACACAACAGCTAATAAGTAGAGATGAGCGAGCATACTCGTCCGAGCTTGGTGCTCGTTCGAGTATTAGGGTACTCGTAAGTACTCGCAGCTCGGACGAGTATCTCGCCATACTCGAGGAAATGGCAACTTCCGCATCGTGCTTTTTTGGCGCCTATAAACACAGCCAATCACAAGCCAGGAGACTCTACAGTACACCCAGCATCACGTGGGGCCCTTACATGTCGATAGCAGGGCCTGATCAGGTGACCCTGGAATATACTAGTGACTGGCCGCGGCGCTCGGCCCTTACATGTCGATAGCAGGGCCTGATCAGGTGACCCTGGAATATACTAGTGACTGGCCGCGGCGCTCGGCTCAGATGCCATCTGGATGTCGTTAGGGATAGAGCTGCTGCCTTTCAGGGACAGTGTTAGGGCCTGAATTTAGTTCTCAGTTAGGCAGGAATCACCCACAAAGAACCCAACAGCCCTTCTAAAGGCTAGAAGTTTTTTTTTTTTTGTCTCCTGGCTTGGCTGGCTGGCTGGCACTAGTAGTGCAGCTATCGCCATATCTAACCCTGTTTTTTTTTTATTGTCTCAGTGATACAAATCCGTTGCACACAGCAGTGTGGAACCATTCTGTGTGTCACAGTTCAGCACTGACTCACTCCAATCCATATATACTGTCCAGGTGACACTTTCTGTACGTCACAGAATACAACCAAGTCATTTGCTACCAATATCATCTACAGCTTGATCCAGAAAACTCTCTGTGCGACATTTGTCTGGGTCGCAGACTAAATAGTCACCGTAAACAGGGTGTCAGTCAGTCCTACCATAGTTCCTGCACGTCACGTTCCCAAAAAAACAAAATTTAAAAAAAATATGAAAAAAAACAAATATAAAAAAAAATAATTATTTTTTCAGTTGTTTTAGCTCAGTGATACAAATCCATTTTACTCAGCTGCGTGTAACCTTTCTATGTGTCACAGTTCAGCACATTCGCTCCGATCCGTATATACTGTCCAG
>ONZH01007385.1:0-20664 GCA_900303285.1 Rhinella marina
AGTCCACTGAGTGCATTTTACTGCAGGTTTGTGGGAGAACAGCGTCAAAATGGAAGTGAGTATGAAGATAAAAATTACATAATCAGACTCGACGTCACTTACACTATACACCGCTTACTCTAGTTCAGGGGGTGTTTCGGAGATGACAGGTTCCCTTTAAGTAAGTTATTAGCATATGAATTAAAACTATTTTTTAAAGAAACTACAGCACTAATAAAAGTAGTAATAGTATATTTTGAAATAAATCACGGAGAGGAATAAGTTAATGTGAAAAGCTCTATACACCTTATCCTGCTGACAGAATCCCTTTAAGTTCCCAGTCAGCTCCTATTTATATCACTGTAGGGAGCATAACGCTCCCACCTATGGAGAGCAGTTCCAATATAACTCTATATATCCTAATTAAAAAGTAAGCTATGAAAAAAATTCTAAAGCTGCCATAAATGGGGCAACTCATAGGGTACTTGTAGACCTTCTGACATGTAGAAGTTATTAGCCTTTAGCAAGCATTCTCTTCCTACGTAGAAACAATGACTAAGCATTAGGCACCCTCTACTTAGTAAGTAAAGTCCACCTTTTAATGCTTCCATTATATTGTGCATATTAATTTCATAATATATCTTTAAAGGGGTTTTTCTAATATCACATTGTTTTCAAATACTCATATCCATTCAGATATTGAAAATGGCCTATAACTGTGCATTCACCCTCTCTGTAAGTGACTTGTTGCTCTGTGACACTCTAAAACAAATACAGGTGGTACGGGTGGTCCTGGACCTCAGACATCGTGACTGCCTTTGTGTCTACTGGGAACTACATTTCCCAGTTATATTATGCTCTCTATTATGCTTTCTTTGCACTTCCTAGTACATCAGTACATTACAGACATTGGTTATCAGCAAATTCATAAATATTAATAGATTTAAATACTCATTGGCTATTCAAGTGGTCAGTCAACCTCTTGCGCATGCTAAGCTGTAGCTAACGTACAGCCGAGCAATGCTGCTGGCATGGAAAGGGCAATTAGAACGACTAAATCATATCACCGGACAGATTACTGAAACACTGGGGAAAATCTGCCCATGCTGGACCTGCTCTGTCATGCTCATCATTTAAAAGACCAAAAGCTGAAAAAAAGCAGTCAACAAAATCCAGGTCAGGGGAATTAGGTGGAAGTGAGAATTTCCATTGCTGAGAATCACTTTGCAACAGAGACATGATGATACTGATTCTCTGTGCCTCGATACCCAAAGAATGAGGCTTCAAGCAACAATAGAGTTTGCAACTCTCCCTAAAAGTTACAAAAACCACTACGGTCACCAGAGAAGCAGTCTGGGAGCTTAAATCTTAGGCTCTACTGGTGACAGGGGTACAGAAACGGGAGGGACTATTCTGATGAGATTCTTTCTGCTGGACTCTCTCTACTAAATCCTGCACCAACAGAGCAATACCCTCCAGTTTTGAGGCTAAGGCTGAGACAGCGTCCATAATAGTGCAGGTTTCAAGTCTTATTTTAGAAGGCCAGTGAAAATATGTCACATCAGTACAGTACAGAGAGCATTTGAGATATGACGCAATATTGATGTGTACATTAATATGTTATTTTTTGTTAACTTTATCTGTCTCTTTTTTCTCCCTTCTGTCTTATCCTTCTTTTTCCTTTCTGAACTTATACCCTTTGGTGAGAGAAGTATATATAATACATCTGAATTTGTTATCATGGCTTCTTTTGTAGTTTCATCATTCAATGTTAGGTGTCTGAATGAGCCACGCAAACGGTCGCAGGTGCTTTCCTTACTGCAGAAAGATAAGGTCTCGATTGCTTTCCTTCAAGAAACTCACTTTAAAACCGGTAAGATACCTCGCATTTCTTCAGGGAAATTTTCCCAATGGTTTCATAGCACATATATTACTGCGAGTAAGGGGGTCAGTATAGCGATTAACAAACAGATCTCTTTTGTACATTCTGCTTGTATTGCTGACCCAGAGGGGAGGTATTTAATTGTTAAAGGGAGTTTAGCGGGAACAACAGTTACGCTAGCCAATTTCTACGCCCCGAATAAGCGGCAGGTCCAGTGGCTCCTTCAGACCCTTCACTTATTATCTACTGTTAAAGAGGGTTTTGTAATTCTAGGTGGAGATTTTAACCTCCCCTTAGACCCCGACTTGGACTCTTCTACAAGGAGGCCTACTGTGTCTTATAGACTGTTGGCTAGACTTAAGAATAAATTGCGATCATTGGGAGTAACAGATGTATGGAGAAATTTTAATCCTACCACCCTGGATTATACTTTTTATTTACAGGCTGGGTCCTCATATCATAGGTTGGATTACTTGTTTGTTTCCTCAGATTACATTACCTTTGTTTCTAAATCGAACATCGGTATTATTACTTTGTCTGACCATGCACCAATATTTTGGCAGTTAGTTATAAAAAACTTACCAGCAAAAGAGTGGACCTGGCGTCTTAATGAGACATTGATAGCGGACCCAACAAATACCATCCATGGACCCATCTTACAGCAGTTTTGGACGAATATTTTCAGTTTAATTCTACAGAGCAGATTTCTCCCTCTGTCGTTTGGGAGGCCCATAAATCCGTAATTAGGGGGGAGCTTATATCTTTAGGTGCCAAGATTAAGAAACAGAGGTTGAAGTCTCTTAATAACATCCTCACTCAGATTTCTAAACTGGAGGCAGTTCATAAGCAGAGCTCTGCCCGGAATGTTGCCCAAGAATTGGTGAAGCTTCGGACAGAACTTAAAAATCTATTAAATATCACCTCAGCAAAGATGATTTCAAGGGCTAAGTTTAAAGCGTATGCGCACGGAGACAGAGGAAATGAATTGATGTCTGCATTTTTAAAAAACAACAGGTTGACTCTTTCATTTCCTCTGTCAGAGACTCTAATAACACCCTCCAGACTTCAACATATAAGATTGCCAAGGCCTTTCAAGATTTTTACACTGGTTTGTATAACCTCCCTTCTATTCCTTCAACTCCACAGCATTCCTTTGCGGAAGCAACTATAGCCTTCCTTTCTTCCACCAACCTTCCGAAGCTTAAAGTTGAAGAAACTGCACAATTATTAATTCCGGTTACTGAATCCGAAATTATGAATGTCCTGTCCTCTATCCCATCGGGCAAAAGCCCGGGACCTGACGGGCTTACTATTCAATATTACAGAACGTTTAAGGACACTTTGATTCCCCACTTTCAATCCTTATGTAACTATCTTTTAAATGGAGGCTCTATGCCCCCACAAGCCCTTGAGGCATATATTATTATTATTTCCAAGGTTGGGAAGGATCTTTCGGACTGTGGGAGTTATCGTCCGATATCTTTGCTCAACACCGATATTAAGTGGTGGGCAAAGATATTGGCTCAACGTCTGCAGCCTTTCCTCCCTGAACTTATCAATCCTGAACAGGTTGGCTTTGTCACTGGCAGACAAGGTAAGGAAAATACGGTCCGTTTGCTTAAGTTGGTTAATTGGGCAAGGGGATCTAACACCCCCCTTGCACTTTTAAGTACAGATGCGGAGAAGGCCTTTGACAGGGTTGGCTGGCATTTTATGTCAGCTACCCTGTCGGGCTTTGGAATTCCGGACCGCTTTGTCCAGGCTGTGTTTACCTTATACTCCAGACCATCTGCCAGGGTCAAAGTCAATGGCACTTTATCACCTCCTTTTTTAATTTCTAACGGCACTAGGCAGGGCTGTCCCCTGTCTCCAGTTCTTTTTATTTTGATTATGGAGACCCTGCTTCAAAGAATTAGATTAGATCCAGAAATAAGAGGGCTTAAGATTGGCAAAGATACACACCTCACTGCAGCCTTTGCGGACGACTTGCTTGTCATGACATCTAATCCTTTGGAAGCTTTTCCTAGATTAATGTCCATATTTGATGAATTTGGTAGGATATCAAATTTTAAAATAAATTACAATAAGTCAGTGGCCCTGAATATATCTTGTCCTTCGAGGGTTGTGAATTCCCTGAAGGACAAGACCCCTTTTAAGTGGGCCTCCAAGAGCTTACTGTTCTTGGGAATTTATATTACGAGAGACCCAGTAGATTTATTTAATAACAACTATCTTCCATTAGTTAAGTCAGTCCGTACACAACTCAAGTCCTTAAAACTACCCTTTGTTTCATGGGTGGGTCGGAAAATTTTTTGAAAACTTACGTTGTCCCAAAATTTTTATACCTTCTGCAGGCCCTCCCTATTTGGCTTCCAGCTTCTTTTTTTTCGGAAATACGGATTTTTCGGATTTTTTCCTTTTTTATCTGGAGAGGGAAAGCAGCCAGGATTTCATACTCCATTTTGATTAGGGAGAAGAGGTTTGGAGGGTTTGGGCTTTCGGATCTCCAGACCTACTACAGGGCGGTGCAGATTGGCATAGGCCTCTCCCTTTTATCTACAAATATAGGAAACCCTTGTATAAGGTTAGAGAGATTTTTACTCTCTCGAGAAGAGAAGATGGTTTTATGGGGTCTTAGGCCATATCATCATAAAGAGACCTCGTATTCTTGTTTACAACGGGGTACTCTGTCGGTCTGGTCCTCTCTGTATGAGACTGGAGAGATTCGTTTTCCACACCCCCGAATACCATTAGCTTTTTTACAAATTTTCCTACACCCGAAGCTTTCTGATACCTCGGGTGTTTGGTCTTTCCTGCATGACAGCCCTTTACAGGATATTATTTCACTAGATGAATCATTAAATTGGGAACAGATTTTATCCCTCCCATGGATCAAGCAAGTTTGCTTTTTCCATCTAGGGGATTTTTATAAAGATCTGAAGAAACTGGCCCTCCCCGCCTCTCCAATTAGAACCCTAACATGGATGGAGAAGTTAATTTCTTGTGATAATGTACCTAGGAAAGTTATCTCTTCCCTTTATAAACAATTGATCTCTTTATCTCCTATACAATTAGGTTATATATTGGCATGGGAGAGAGAGCTCAGTACCACCCTTACAGAACCAGAAAAAGCCTTTATATTAGCTCACTCACATGGGTTTAATAGGTGCATCAGGATACAAGAAAACTCATTCAAGTTGTTAGTTAGGTGGTATAAATCCCCCGATGTTTTACATAGGATCAATCCGAATATTTCAGACCTTTGCTGGAGATGTGGTGGGGATCTGGGTTCTCTTTCCCATATTTGGTGGTTCTGTCCGCGAATTCAAATGTTTTGGTCGAAAATCAATACTTTAATCAATAGTATTTGTAAGATTAAGCTCTCCCTCGACCCGAAACTTATCCTTCTATGGTGTCCCAGTTCTGGTTTTATACCAAGCTCTAATAATTTGCCAACAATGCTTATTATAGCAGCTAAATTGCTCATCCCTGCACTGTGGAAAAGTGAATTTCCTCCTACAGTGGAAACTTGGATTGACAAGGTGGACCAAATTTATCGGTTTGAAGAGCTGGCACACTGGGAATCTCACTCTAGAGGGAAGTTTTTAAGAACTTGGGGTCAATGGAGAACTTTTAGACACTTTTTTTAGTGTAAAAATTAGCACCACTAACCGGGTGACATATAGGTAAAACTGTTGGTTATGAAATGAATGAACCATAACTTTATGATTAGACTGGATTTATGCCTATCGAACCATCTTTATACCCCTTTGTTATATATGGTTTGAATGAGTATATAATAGGAATACCATCTTAGCAGGAGCTATGTATACCCAACTACACGATCTCTCCCACTATCATTTTCCTCTTCTTCCTTCCCTTTTTCTTTTTCTTTCTTCTTTTCCTTTCCCTGGTTAAATTATCTTATTTGAGGAATATGCCCTATTGCAAGGAGACGTAATAGATATTGGTAGACATTTGGTTGTGGTTTATAATCATTTAAGGATTGATATAATGAATGTATGTATCTGATGTAATGTATTTATTAATATTTCTCATGTAATAATAAAAAGAGATTTAAAACAAAAAAACATCAGTACAGTAGATATGGACGAGGACAGTGGGGCCCTGAACTGCAACCCCTTACTGTCCTTCTACAACTGGTCGACAGTCCTTATGCTACATAAGTGCAGAGACAGACAAACACAATAACAGAGTCATCAGAAACGGGTCAGAACTAGACGGCTATGCAGTACTAGAACGGGAAAACAAGTCAAGGTCATAATATCAATAAATATAACAGGAACAAGGAACCTAGCTAGTGAGCCAAACAATCATTGGCAATGGTGTATGGCCAGGAGCGGACTTAAATATAGCACTGTGTCCTTGAACCCTGATAGGTCCATGACTCTGTGCTCCATTAGTCAGAAACACTAGTACACAGAACACAGTAATAGAGCAGCTAAGCTCATCAGCCCCTTCAGCACATGCCCTCTGCAAAGAGAAATACAGCATTGCATCGTGTTACTAAGGATGTGGTCATATCACCAGGGGGCATGGCTCAGCAGCTCTTCTCCCCCAAGGTGGCTGTGCTGAGGTTGAAGATCATGCCACTGGACCCCAGACAAGTAAGTTTATTACAAAATGATAATAAATGTGCAAGGGCAGGTGGCCCTGACCATTCCTCACCCTTGCCACACCTTGTTTTTAAAACAAGATGAGGAGAGTGGCTTAAAATCCCAGTGGGCAACCAGTAGTGTTGAGCGAGCATGCTTAGCCGAACTCGCTGTTCGACTGAGCATGCCTACGCTCGGGTCCGCTCGTTGTTCGCCGAACACCGAGTGTACTCGAGAGCAATGTTCGAATCTCTTCCCCGCACTGTAATGTCGATTTGTACGCTAATGCGTACACATTTGTATGCTAATGCGTACGCATTGTGCGCTAATGCGTACAAATTCAGTTAATTAGCATACTTTTACTCCTTTCACTCGTAAAGAGGAGAAGTCGCGATTCTGACCTTTTTCTATTAACCAGACACCCTCCCCTCTTCCGAGCGGGGGGTGCCTGGTTTAGTCCCATTGACTAACATTATGCTCGGCTGCTCAGCCGAGCACTCGAGCAACCCCTAGTGCTTGGCCAGAGTACCCGAGCATACGAACACAGAGGTGCTAGCTCAACACTAGCAACCAGGTTTTGAAACATTTTAATGTCAAATCCATGGCATATGGGGATGCTAAATTTCCCCCCACAGAGTCCAATGGAGTCTGTATAGCAGTGCGCATACATTATATGTCTCCATAGTAAGTGAGCTGAACAGGGTGTGTGCATAAGCACAGGTCGCACAAGCTCAATGCCCTAAATCTTAGAATTTGTGAGTTTATTAAAAAAAAAAAAAAAAATACCTCAAGGATGATCAGACTATATTTACTTATTCCTTTATAGTGAAATAAGGCATTACATGGGTTCGTTTTTATTCCCTCCCAAGTCAATCTAAAAAAAAATACTGATATCCGTACCTGCCAAATCGCATGTCCAGGTCACTGTTACTTTCCTTCAAGTGAATTAATGTAAACAAAAAGAAGTAGCTTCTCACTTGAGCAGGTCCCATCAATTATGTCCTTAATTCCTATGCAGGTTATATCTATCGAGTTTAGGATTTTCTATACCAGGGAAATTTCTTTTAAAGAAAATGGTTTATACAGTTCACTTCCTGCTATAATCAAGGTCTTTCTAACCTGATATCTGAAGGTTATGCTTCAGTGAATAATTCAGTAGGTTAGTGAAACTGTAGCAGCCAAGAGAGTGCTAATCTTAGATGGAAGCTGTGAGGGATATTAAGAAACAATTGCAAAAAGTGACATATTTAATAGAGAAAGATTACTCTGTGCTACATCTATTTAATTTGAACTGAATAAATTTTGCTCATATTTTATGAGATGCTGTCTGCAAATTATGTGAAAATTCACAGTGTCACTGCCTACTATGGCCCAGAATAAAGGGGTTTATTAACCATTTTACTGTGATTTTTTGGTGGCTTTCACTCTTTCAACAGATAATTCAAAGGAGCTGAAAATTCATTCTCTGCTGGACTCTTTTAATTTGAATCAGGGAAGAAGACAGGTATTTTACAGGCCGACAAATAACAAAAAGCAATAGGAGTATCTCACGTAAGATACTCCCTGATATAACTGAATTCCTTCTGGATTGTGACTGAGTTAAGACTGATATGTTCTCAATCTTCCTGGGGGAAATGTAGTTGATCCAGCTGAGACAAGACTGAAATTATGGGTAAATGTAAGCGTGAAAAAAAAGAGAAAATGAAGTTTTAGGACAGAGGCAACTAAGTGTATATAAATCTGAAGTGTTCAAACTGAGATGGCAATTTTTGACATTCTGTGTCTTGAGCTTTGCTATAATGTGAATTTTGTACATGGGTATTACAGCAAATAACAAAATGTGTTTCATGTTTAAAATGACTTATTTTGGGGGGATTGAGCAATAATACTGTTTTACAAAAGGTTTACTCAGAGAGGACTTTACAGCCGGAGGCATAAGCCACATATGTTGGTACTTTATGGCTAGCTGGCTTAGTGCAAAAGTCTTCATATCGTCCTGCAATTGCCTACAGCATGCTTAAATTTTTGTGGCCTGTTTTAAGATGCATTAGATATCTCACGTGTCTGTCCCTTATCTAAGGCGCAAAGGTGTAAATATGTTTCTCACTGCTTATCTAGAATGTCAGGTAGCCAGTAATTGTTTACATTTTATATAATAGTGGAGCATTAAAATCAAACTTCACAACAGTAAGATAAAAATAATAAATTAGATGAAAAAACCCTACTTGTCTTTCACAGTATATAGTAGCCATAGAGAAGTGTATTGAATGAGCTGAACCCACTCCATACAGGGTGAGTGCCAGCTTTCATACACAGTTGACACCAACCTACATCAGTAGAGATTGGAGATAACTCTGATCCTAGCAGTTCAACTCCTCAGATGCCTCGGTCAATAGCAACTATGTCATCCAAGAGGCTCTGTAGTATTCATTTGAACAAGAAGGAGCCGTCCCATAGAAGTGAATGGGACAGCTTATGTGTAATTACACCTGCTCACCACTGTGGCTGCGATCACGAGCAGGTGAAGGGAAGGAAGCTTTCTCTTCAAACAGCGGATCGGTGGAGATGCCGTGAGTTGGATTCCCACCAATCTGATATTGATGACCTATTCTAAATATAGATCATCAATATAAATAAAGCAGACAACCCCTTTAAGAAATAATGAAGCTTTAGGATAAATAATACACAATAAGGGCTCATGCACATGACCGTATGTATTCTGCAAAAAACGGCTCCGCAAAAATTACAGTTGACGTCCGTATATTTTGCAGAATTGAACAGCTGGACCCTAAAAGAACAGTACTATCCTTGTCTGTAATGCGGATAATAATAGGACATGTTCTATTTTTTTGCGGAACAGAAATACGGATATACGAAAACTGAATGCACACTGAGTAACTTCCATTTTTTGCGGACCCATTGAAATGAATGGTTCTACAAACAGTCCGCAAAAACAAAATTAAGGCTCCATTCACACGTCCTGTTTTTCTTTCCTGATTCGATCCTGATCTGGATCCATTCATTTCAATGGGTCCTGAAAAAATCAGGATCGAATCAGGAAAGAAAAACAGGACGTGTGAATGGAGCCTAAGGACATGGAAAGAAAATACATTTGTGTGCATGAGCCCTAAAGGAGATGCAGTTACAGGAAGAAAGAAAGAGAAGGTTTTGGAGGGATTTATTAGCAACTGTAGCAACTGTAGCAACTGTAGATGGGCTTACAGGGGATTTCCAGGCAATATCAGATTGTAAGGGAATCGACACCTGGGAATCGATAGGTCATCAATATTAAAAACCTGGCAAACCCCTTTAAAGTTATTTAGTACAAGTTCAGCGACCTGGATGGGAGAGGATGGGAATGGTAGTAGTGGTGGATGGTAGTCAGGGTTGCCAACCCGAATTTTTCTTTTTTCTGGACAACTTATCCCAAAATCACGGACGGCCAACATTTTTTACGGACAAATTGGAAAACCATAATAAAAGGATAAATATTATAAGTAATACAGCTCTATAGCTCAATATACTGATCAGAACTCATTACCACCATTTACTATGAGCTGTAAAATGATGATATTTACCACCAAAATAATCTAGTAAGGTACCACCAGCCTCAAAAAAATCACGGACACCTCTATTTTTTTTCACGGACAGAGGAAAAAAGTTACCTATTTTTACGAACTGTCCAGAAATTTCTGGACGGTTGGCAACCCTGATGGTAGTCCTCATGGGGTTGACTGCCTGCTCCCTTGCTCCTTGGCACATTATAGTGAAGAGGAAGTGCTTGTGATGCTGATATTCACCCAGGGAACACCCTGTTTGGGGTATCATGCTTATTAAAATGTGGGTTGCCTATGGTGTTACTGGTGGTTAGGTGCAAAAACAGGAAACTGGTACAAAGGCATGGAAAACAGTTGAACTCTCAGTCTTTACTGAGTTGAATATTGTAAATCTCTTCCACATATAAATGGAGAATAACACATATTGAAACATAAAGGAGAGAAAATACCTCAAATCATATCACTAGCAGTGTCCTAGTCACTGCACAGTCTTATTCACAACATCAAAATCTGAACAAATATGTGAAAATTCACAAAAAAAGATATTCTCAGAAGGTGTGGAGGAGATTTCGTATCACACAATGGTATGTCCAGCACGGTGGCTCAGTGGTTAGCAATTTCCCTTTGTAGTGCTGGTTCCTGGGTGTAAGTGACATCTGCATGGAGGTCATATGTTCTCCGCACAAACTTGCCTTCCACAATTTATATTGTGAACCCCAATGGGGACCCATGACAATATGTGTACATTGTTTTATAACATGAATAAAATAAATACATTTCCCTAATATAAGGCATTGGAGACAACTGAAAAAGATTGATAGTATTTAAAATTAAATTAAATGTAAAATAAAATAAATAACTAATAATTCTAGTCTAATGCCTTGACTTGCCATCTACTGATCTACTGGAAAAACAACCACCTTTTGAACACACATATGTGAATATCCCTGCCAATAGATGCTTACAAATAGTATAGTAATATATATTTGGTATGCACAATTACACCTGCTTTAGCATACCAAGATTGAGCACATTCACATCCCAACAATCATTATCTTCAATCACTGTGTATTCTTGGCATGGAGTGAAATATTAATGGAGTTTAAAGGTGAAAACAAATCCTATGCTAAAACATTACAACCTCCTCATTTATTTTATTCCCTTTTCTTGCTGGTCACTTGACTCACAATTTAAATCTATTAAATGGGCATTGATGTTTCAACAATCCTTGCATAAATCAACAGTACAAGTGAAGATAATAAACTTTGTGTTATATTTTATTGACGAAAAAATCTTTACCTTTTCACATATCAGTCAATTCTCATCACTTGCAATTCACTGCAAAAAATCTGTTTGGAGAAGGACAGAGATGAGGCAGATTTTCAGCTTCATTAACAAGATCAGGTTACAGTTGCTGCCCATAAAAATCTATGGAGGAAGGAGAAGAGGGAGGAGCTGCTGTGAGAAGAAAGTAGAGAGACACACAGAGATGCTGCTTCTGGTTCAAGGACATTTTATTTATATCTCACTCGAGTGCTGGATTCACATAATGTAGCAACACCGCTCAGGAATGCTGTATAAAGTCTCCTATGCCTGTGCAACTTCTGAATGTGTGCTCCAGAGGCATAGGGGAGCAGAATCTTCTATTCTCTATGTGTGCAGTGTATAGGAGACATCATAGCAGCTTGTCTCCACACCAGGTCAGAGAAAACTAACAATTTGAGATCAAGCTTGCAGTAGGGAAAAGGATAAAAATTAAGCATAAAAGTCATATAATGGTCGGATATACTGGTATTCCTCATGCACACACTTCATTGGAGATGACAAGCATGCTTTAAATTACATCAGCTGCACTACATTCAATGGCTTACATTGCCATACAATGATTGCATGTGTAGGGGTTAAAGACTTGCACCTATTTTAGGCTTCCGGGAACATTAATTAGGTACCATATTGGTAAACCTACGTATTTTGACAGCATATTGATACTGTGCAATATTACACAGTATAGTGAAACAGATATTCATAGAATTTATAGCACAGTGGGCATTGCTTATGGCTAGCACTGTTGCTTTGTAGCACTTCGGAAGAGGGACCTGTTCCTGAACACTTTAGCCCATATTTAGTAATGTGAATATACGTACATAGGTTTTGGTGTAAATTGTGGCAATTTGGTACATCTAGGTTTAAGTAAATTATGTGTGCCTACTGCAATAAGGGGTGTGACTTCACTGGGAAAGGAGTGTGGCCTAACACACACATTTTGAGCCAAAGTTGTGGTTATTATTCAAACCAAGCTTGAATAAACTTAGTTTAGATAGTGTCTATCCCTGCACCACATTTATCATTTAACCTGAGCCCCTGTAATAAAATCTAGACAGCCTGATTGTAGGGGCATAGCTAAAGGCTCATGGGCCCTGGTGCAAGAGTTCAGCTTGGGGCCCCCCTTGTCTCAGTGCTTTCTGGCCAGGAGCAGGGAAGCACATAGCTTTCATGCCGCGTGAGGTACAAATTGAAATGGCACCCACCCATGCCAAATTCTTGAGCTTACGTCTTCCCCCCAGCCAGAGGTGCAACTTGACCAGCATGCACTTTCCATAATACCGGTGTCTTCTTATGTGGCACAAGGGTCTTTGGGCCCCCTCCTTGGCTCATTAGCGACTGCTAAATCTGCACCCCCTATATCTATGCCCCTGTATAGGATTAGTAAATCTGCTTCCCTGTATTTTGTTGTGTGGGATTCCTTCATTTTATGAAATTTTGCACATCCTTGAACATACACGGCCTGATTTATCAATATTTTTTGCCAGTTTTCTGGCATGTAAACGTCACAACATTTTGCACAAGTGGCATTCCTTCGACACTTTTGCCACTTTCCAGAAAACTTCTGAAAATCTACACTGAAATCTACACCGGTCAGGGGGGTTTCAGTTAATGCACACAGACTGCTGAAGGTTGCACCTAATTTATGACAAGATGTATGTAAATAGCTATCAGCAATAGCTTTCATCCTTATTAGAGCATGTGGAAAACATAGAAGGGTCCTGGGACCCCACTTTATAAGTTTGTATCACAACCAAATCACAATCAACGACTGGAAAACTCCAGAAATTCTTGTATTTAATGGACTATCATTCATCTCAATGGGCATCATGTACTGTAAAATTTCCCCTGGCAGGCCACAGATTACCCTGGCAGTCAACTCTAGGCTGGTCATGGGAGACAAACCTGAGATGATCAGCTTATTATAGCAATGTCTTACATATTCAAAAACTTGCCTGTGATTTTTGAAAAAAATGTTGAAATTTCCCAATGTACCTGCTGCTAAATTCAGAAATAACCTCTAAATAATCTATGTACATTTAAAAAGAGCATTTGATCTTTGGGGAGAGCAAATACTATTCAGAAAAACATGAAAAAAGAAAAATGAAGCAGTTATGGACTTGCAGTAGTTCCACGACAGGAGGGGGTTCTGGATGTCGGACTCCCACAGATCAGAAACTGATGACCTATCCAGAGGATAGGTCATCATTTAAAAAATCTCAGAAAACCCTTTGAAAGAAATGCTGTACCTGGGAACCTGAGCTTAAAAGGGCTTTAATAATGTGAACTCGCATTAAAGAGGTTGTCTAGTTAATTCAAATGTTTCGCTGATGGGTCATGTTCCTGTGTGTCGAGAAGAACCCTGAAAGAGAGGACATCTCCTAATTGGGTGGCATCATAACAGGTGTGGTGTGGTATTAGTAAGGTGAGAATCGATTATTTTGTTATTTTAGACTGTATTGGGCCTTTTTAAAGAAAATGTAATTGACTTAACATAGAGATAAGCAAATTGATTCATCTCATAAGCTGGACTTCTTCACCAGTGGTAGCTCTCCCCGCAGGTGAAGAAGCGTCTACCTGCCGTAACATTGACAGGGCTGGACATTCAACCTGGCCCTGACAATTTTCTACTTTTGCTCTGCTAATAGGAGCAGCAAAAAATATCCAGTCCCATCAATATTGCAGTAGGTGGGCGCTTCTTCTGCCTGATAAGATAAATGTTTGTTACCATCAATACGCTCATTTCTAACTTGACACCATCTATAACTTTTACTAAATGTCCATTTTGAAGGTTTTGGTTATATACTGTACTTCAATGTGACCATACACGGAGATAATGGTGTGTAGGGGGGGGTAACCAACACCTTTCAATCTACAGTACATCAGGGGTCAGCCAAGACAGGTCATACATAATGGGTGAATCATTTTCCTATAGTGGGGTCCAAATTTTCGGACCTTGACCTTGTGTGTTCCAGAAAGTGAGGCAAGCACCAACATTTTCCTGTAATAATAAATACTGATTTTGAGGGACTCCAGCAACCATATCCCCTAGCACAATATCAGGGGAGCTGCAAAGTAAGGCAAGGTTATCCAGATGAACCAGTCCCTTTGCACAAAATTCCATGTAGTTTTGCTTTCATAACTGGTATTCTAGAAGAACAAATGAACCTCTGCTGCAGCCACAAAATCTGCAGTTATGTGTGTTATTAGGTATGCTTTGATGTCTCCTCTCAGCGGTCAATGGATCTGTGTACAGGCATATAGGACTCTAGTCTAAACAATGTGTTTTCTAGGAGTAGCCAAGCATAAGAAGACATTTTTCATTTGTCACCCACTCCCAAAGACAAAAAAAAAACAAAACACAATATGACTGCCCTAGGTAGTAATTCTTTCATAAGCACACCTAACTAGTATAGAGTTCATTTTTCTTTGGAGAAAATATACATAATGTATAAGATGGACGTTGCACAAGAAGTTACAATGATTCACTATCTGAACATGTTGCAAAATTCTTTATGTGCATGTGACACAAAGACTGACACCTTTAGTTTTTTTTTGTTTTAGCGCACCATAAACATGAAAAGCACCTATTTTATATATTATGGCAGTATACTGTACAGTATAAACAGCAGCCAGACCTCAAGTTTAAAGCAAATGTGTCACCAACATTTATTTTCTAATGGTTAATACCAGATAGTGAAACACATCATTTCTTTCTAATCTGTTTTTATTTTCTGATTACAGATTTTTTAATTCTATTTCCTAAACATGATTATGGGGGCAGACATCTTACCTGAGTTGTTCTTAACAGCATTTAGAAAGCATGTTTGCATTGCTTTACCGCCATAGACACAATGGAAAGGAGCTGACTTCATTGACTGATGGGAAAGTTTTCTAGGCATGCTATTATAATAATAATAATAATAATAATAATAATAATAATAATACAAATCTTTATTTATATCTCACCAACATATTCTGCAGCACTTTACAGTTCAGGGGTTCTTGTACAAACAGTCATAAATAACATAGTGACAGACAAGTCAAGAGGAACAAGAGGAATAAGGACCCTGCTCACAAGAGCTTACAATCTATGAAAATCTCTGCACAGGTCAAGAGGGAGTAGATAAGATTTGATAATTGAGTATTGTGAACAGTAAATCCTCTGCTATTTGTGTATGTAGGTGATACGTGTCATTCCAATCCTGCCTGTAATGATAAGCAGATAACTGCAGTCATATAATCTCTGCAAACCAAGAAGTGAGACCTATTATAAGGCTTAGGCCTCTTTCACACTAGCGGCAGTCCGTATCCGGCAGGTGAAGGGTGCCGTCGGATCCGGACAGCCGAAGGGACATGCGTGGGGTCGGAACCGCGTTCCGGCCCCACACATGTCACACAGTACCATATACAGACATACACACACATACACATACACACAAACACATACATACTTACATACTCCAGGCAGGCAGGCCGCACGTCTTCACGCCCAGGAGGCGCGCAGCTATGACGATTCCCCACAGCGCCCTCTGCTGGGCGCTGTAGGGAATCGTCATAGCGGAGTGCCTCCTGGGCATGAAGACGTGCAGCCTGCCTGCCTGGAGTATGTAAGTATGTATGTGTATGTGTGTGTATGTGTGTGTATGTATGTCTGTCTGTCTGTAGTGACGGATCCGTCCTGAATTCCATTGAAAGTCAATTGAGGGCGGATCCGTTTACCATGTTGGTCACACCAAACAAATCCGTCCCCATTGACTTGCATTGGGGGTCATTCCGGATCCGTCTTGGTGCGGATGCCTGGACCGGAGAGAAAACCGCAGCATGCTGCGGTTTGTTCTCCGGTCTGAAGACGGAACGGAATGCTTTCAGGAGCATTCCGTTGTCTTCAGTTCAGTTTTGTTCCCATTGACAATGAATGGGGACAAAACTGAAGCGTTTTTTTCCCGGTATTGAGCCCCTATGAAGGAACTCAATACCGGAATTTAAAAACGCTAGTGTAAAAGTAGCCTTAGTGGTCAGTGCAAAAACAGCAGGATTTTATATATTTTATATATATATATATATATATATATATATATATATATATGTAGATATTGACATGAGAAATTAAAAATACCATCACCAAATATTCTTTAAAAATTTGTTTCAAATAGTGATTTAAAAAATAGGTTAGGTGGGTGGGGGTTCGACACCCTGGACCCCTGCCATTCAGCTGTTAAAAAAGGCAGTGGCACTTCTATGAATGCCATGGCCTTCTCTCTGCTTTTCCTAGGCTGAGTGACAACACATTCATCATTCACATGGCCTAGGAGCAGCTCAGCCCCATCCAAGTGAATAGGCCATAGCTGCAATACAAAGCACATCCACTATACAAGGTACGGCGCTGTGCTTGGTGAGCTGTGAGAATGCAGCAGCGCTCACAGGAACGCCACTGCATTCTCAAAACAGCTAATCATGGGGGGTCCCGGGGTCCAACCCCCACTGATAAGATACTGATGACCTATCCTGAGGATAGGAAATCAGTAAGAAAGACTCGAAAACCCTTTTAAGTAATGAGTTTGGATTCAATCTATAGAGAGGGTTTAGATTTTACATAGGATAAAACAAAAAAATGCATGAGTCTGTTGACATGTCTTTATGGTTGACTTTCCAGTTATCATACTTAAAATATGATTTGTGTTATGTGAGGCTATCAGATATTTGCCAGCACACAACTGCTGAGTTGCTAGTCTCTGTGAAATAATTCTAAATTGCTATTGTAAGAATATTCTTTAAAATGTAATCAAATTTGAAATATATTTAAAATGAAACAGACACAATAATAGTGCATGGCTTCTTGGCTGTAAAAGAGAGCAGTGATATTGCCACCTAGTGGACAAACTACAAACTACTACTGCACATACAAAGGAGATTACTTTTATGTTTTCTGGGTCATGAAGCAAATGAATAGTTTATGCGATGTATGAGTATAATAAATGCTAAGAATATGTAAATATTCAAATACTGATATGATTTAGATTTTTCTTTTATTACAGAGTAATATGCATAACACTAATAACAAATGACATGCATGCCTCAGTGCCCTAAATGATACCAAATTTAGTGCTTTTGCATGATATTGAAATAGGAAACTGCAAACTGCTCAGACCTCTGCACAGAAAATCAAAGGAAACGCATCTTGGTCAGTCACGGTCCTTTGTAGCCCTGTGCCCAGGGTCATAGGCACAATGGTCGATGCCTTATAATATTGACACGAGAGGTTGGCCATTTGCATATCAGACAGGACACGGTTCAAAGATCCTAATTTCTGGTGCCAGGTCTGTCTTTACCTTGTGGCAGCAGGAGTCGCTGCAGGGTACAATTCATTAAAATATAAGTCTGACCATGACTGAGTAGATTTAACCTTTTTACTCCCAGTAAGATATCTGGATGCTCATCATTATTCTGTCACTAGTTCTCTATTATCCACATGCTTAGCTCATCCCATGGACATAGCACTGAATGAAGATGTTTCAAACCTGCAGTTGTCAAATCAAAAATTTTTTGAGATTAGAAAAAATGTACCTGTTTCCCAGAAATAGCAATGCTCTTGTCTGTGGGATCTTGATGTTAATGCAGCTCAATTCCATCCAAGTGAAGGTGGGAAGAGTGCAATATCAGCATCACCCATGATCAAAGGAGGAGCTGTTTCAGGGGAAACAACACAAAGTTTGTTTTGTGTGCTATGATATGTGGGTACACCTACAGTTCTTCCTCGTTGACAAATTCAGCTCTGCTACATCTGTCATACCTCCCACCAATTCAGGGATGCTGCTTTGACAATCCCTACTGGTCTTGCACTGATGACATCATTTACAGGATCGCTGCATCCAATCCATGCCTTCAGCATTGATGCGCGAATGTATAGCATCACAATGGCTCAGTGGAGTTTTCCAAGATTTTATAACTGATGACCTATCCTCTAGATAGGTCATCAGTGAATGAACGAACGTTCAGTTTTAAAAGGTACGCAAATTCTTTGAACATGTACGCATGAGCGTGCAAATTGCCTACGAATCCTCAGCGTACTATTGTCTAGCAATTACGTAATATGCAGGCACGCACAACGAGAGGCCGCAGCGTGCACTCCTCAGAGGCAGAGCGAAGTTTTGAAAATGGTATCCAGGCAATCCTCATCATTTAGCTCTGCAGAGCTGAAATACATGATCCGGCCTATGGACCGTCAGGATTACGATGGCACACACCGCTACCCGAACCAGCATAAAAAGGAGGTGATCCAGCAGGTGATCCGAGGCTTGTGCCATCATTTCGACACTGTGCGGACCCCGGGCCAGATCCAGCGAAAATTGTCAGATCTGAAGTTTAAATGCCCAGAGCGGATTAATGAGATCCGCGCAGAGATACGGCAGAGTGAGTAACAAAATATTTGAAGAGTAAAAACATGTTCAAAAATGTGTGTACTGTATTGTATATATACCAGCAGTGAGTGCCAATAATGAAAAAAGTATAGAAGGACAACGTGGGCATGCGTAGTGCACTGCAGTAATTTTGTTTCATGCTAGGCCACGCCTCTAACTCGAACCAAACAAATGAAGGTATTCTCAGATACGTGCCCCTTCACAGTAATTTGCCTTAGACTACTTTCACATATGTGGTGGTGATCCTGCAGGCTGTTCTGCAGTATTTGTCCTGCCAATTCCAGGCGGATCAGCGCCGTCTCCCATTATTGTTAATGGTGCTGGCCGTTCTCCCGTAGGCAAATGCACTAGTGTGAAAGAAAGTACCCTTAGATATATGCCCCTTCATAGTTAGCGCTTCCTCCTCCTACACACAGACTCAAAGACATGCTCATGCTTCAGCTAATGTCAGTGGGCGATATCAAGAGTATTCCCACCGCACAGTGTTAACGATATTAAGAAATTTATTGTGACGATAACGATATCTATATATATAAATACCTATTTAGAAGAAAAAAATGGATATGATATGGCCCCCCTCTCACCCATAATATCTTCATAGTAGTATAGTGTTAGTATTAAAAAGCGTCATCATATAACAATTGTGTACGGATTTATGTTGCAGAGCATCGTGAACGACGGCGTCACCACAACGTCGAGGCCGGACGGCCCCTACAGTACCTGCAGTTTGTAGTAAGTGTAAATTACCTTGCAGTATGGGTGTTCAGTAAGTACAAACAAACCCCAAACTGACCATGTGTGGCCTTCTCAGTGAGCAGTTCAAAGAAAAAAAGGCTCAATACAGATACATGTCACTGAATAACTCATTCTAGTACATATACCAAATATATAATGACATGCAATTGCTAAAGTATTCTGATCCAGGTTCTGGTTTTAAATTTTAGAATTTTTTTCGTGGGGCAACCACTTTTACTCGATCATACTAATTATATTACTATTTCCACCCCTACAGATATCCCCACTGACTTTGAAGTGGAGGTAGCCTTACGCCGCTTCGGGATCAGGCTCCACGCTGCCTCCTGGCTTATTCGCGGCCTGCAGCTGGAGCACCAAGAGCTGCAGGAGATGATGGCCAGACGTCGGCAAATGCCGGCGTAACCTTTTTTTTGTTTGTTTATTATATTATTTATTATTTGTAAAAAGTTATTATTTATTACTAAAATATTCTTGTAAAACCTGTGTTTTGAGTGTTTTGTTAACCCTTTAACACCTTCCTGACATAGTGTGAAGAAGACAGGGATGTAAGTTTAGGACAAAGAAAAAATTGTCGCACAGCCATTTTCCCTTACTAATGAACACAGCGGTGTCTGCCGGCCAAAGTATTAATAAATTACACACACTCCGGTTCACTGATTACAATTTACAGTAAAAGAAAAAGGCTTGGTTTGTTTGGACAACAAGCCTGTACATTCTACCTTGTAACATAGGCAGTGAAAATTATATATGAGCTTTTCATGGCTGCCCCAGCCAGTAGTAGTAGGGGACAGGGTATATTAGCAGAGAGTGATTGGTAAATACAACAAACTGCGGTGGAGTATAACAATCTCCGCTAATGTAACTTGTAATGGGAGTCGGAGGTAACAACAGTGTAAAAATTTTATTTTTTAATTCAATTTCTTTTTTTTTTCTGAGGCTCCGAAACAAATGTAAGAATATTAAATAGAACTATTAGTAACGGTAACAACAGCTACTCTCCTGCTAAGCATAGAAAACGGAGGCGGAGGTAGACAACAGTGTTAGGTTTTTAAAAAGGTTTTGGTTTGGAGACTTCGGGTTCGCACAGCCCATGACATGACACAAGACGTTTGGCAGTAACGTTATGGGCC
>ONZH01007386.1:0-14041 GCA_900303285.1 Rhinella marina
TTTGAAAGTAGAGAAATTGAAATTTTGGAAATTTGGATTTTTCAGAATTTTTGGTAAAATTTTGGGATTTTTTCATAAATAAGGGTGAAATATATTGACTCAAATTTATGACTGTCATGAAGCACAATGTGTCACGAGAAAACAATCTCAGAATGGCCTGGATAAGTAAAAAGCGTTCCAAAGTTATTACCACATAAAGTGACACATGTCAGAATCAAAAATTTGGCCCGACATTAAGGCCAAATGGCTCTGTCTCAAGGGTTAAAGAGGCAGAGCAGCGGAGGGTCTAGGCGCAAATGGCGACAAGGCTACAAAGTCTTGTCGCCATTTTGCAATTCCAAGTCGCATAAGTGTTTATGACCTTTTAGTAATTAAGGCTGGGTTCACATCACATTTTCCAATCCATGTGAGCCAGTTCCTTTGTAGCGCTTGATGGTTTTTGCGACTGTACTTGGGGACACTTTCAAAGTGTTCCCAATTTTTCGGGCTGACTGACTTAATTTCTTAAAGAATGATGCCACTCATTTTTCTTTACTTAGCTGCTTTTTTCTTGCCATAATACAAATTCTAACAGTCTATTTAGTAGGACTATCAGCTGTGTAGCCACCTGACTTCTGCCCAACACAACTCATGGTCCCAACCCCATTTATAAGGCAAGAAATCCCACTTATTAAACCTGAAAGTTTCCAATATACTTACCGCCTCAAAGTTAGCCACCCTAGAGCCTGAGCATGTGATGCCCCTCTCTTCAGAGAACCTACCTCCGCCATTTTCACATCCATCAATAAGAATACCAGGTTTCCAGTCCGGTCTATGGAAGGGTATGTCACTTCCACTGCCCAGGATGTAGGATGTGCTATGAACCAGGCCAGGACTATTTACCTCTCTGGTACATGTGCAAACTCATCTCATCTGTGCATGTGCCTCAGAGACAAATAGGCCTTGTTCACAACACTTCCCCTGTCCTGGGCTCTGGAAGTGACATGTCCATCTGTAGACCAGACTGGAGGCCTGGTATTCCAGGATATTGGATATTTGATTTCTAAAGAGAGACACATCACTTGACCAGATTCCAACTCCAACATCCACACAATTTGTAGATGGTAAGTATATTGGAATTTTTTTTCTGCAGGCAAGTTAGGATTAATTAAGGTTGGTTGATGGAAAACCTTTTAGGGCCCGGGAACAGAATGGTTACACTTTCTTCAGGCCATATTACAGACCCTTTGGCATTCCATATGCCATTGTTTGGTGCCTCCACAAGGCACAATGTTCTGTCCATGAAGCAGTTTTCTACGGGAGATCAGCATAATACGGCATGTGTTGAGTTTTCTAGATTTTCATGTAATTATCTCAGGCATTACAGTTGTTATGGAAGCTGGTTTACAAGAAATCCTGTATATTATTCTTTTTCTTTTTAGATTGGAATTTAGATTTACCTTTGAAAACAAGAATATTGGGGCAGATTTACTATTGCAAATGCATCAGAATTTGGCACGTAGGCTGTGTGCCACATTTATTAAGTGTTGAGAACAATTTTTTTGCCTCGACCGACAACGGGAAGTAAAGGGGCATGACCTAGAGGTGTAAGGGCATGGCTTTAGATGCACAAAAAAGTACACCAAAATTCTGGTGCAAGGTAGCCACCTAATAGGCGGTAAAAACTTAGATTGGGCAGTCTAAAGGTGCACTCGGTTTATCATCCAACATCAGCCACTGTAGTAAATCCGGCACAGTTTTTTTAGACCGTGGAGACTAATTTGGCACGTCTCCCCCAATGTTACTTTGAATAGACTTAATCCTAGATGCAAATTTGTGTGTATGTCTCTACATTTCCTGCATAGACATATTCATGACCTGCAGCCACCACCGCATACTGAATATACAGTACATTAAACTCAATATTAACTCAGTATGCAGTACGTCAGTGGCAGATGTATGCACCTAGGATGATGTTTTTAATATATGTCGATAGAGCTCAATATTTACCTACTATTAACATATACTTAAAAAAACAGCAGTAAAAATTTTGATCTAAAAATGGTGTTAATGATGGAGTCTGTTTTATCACAAACTATAGAAAATGGGAAAGATCTGTGAGATGTTAACTCCAGTATTATGACATGATGATCAGGTATCATAAAGTGTAATCAGTTCATTCTAATAATTGGGTCCAGAACCAGTCCCTCACCATTCTTGGTGGAGAGGTGGTTTCTCTTATGTAGTATATTGCTATTGAAAAGAATAACAGTTATGGAAATCTCAGATTGAGACCGCTGAGAGGTTTCTACAGTGAGCAACTACACGCCAACCACACGAAGGAGGGACCAGGGTTTCCTTATGCTATAGATCAGTGAGACTTCCAGCAGCCGGTCCCTATAATCAACCATCTACATGTCATAAAAGTTAATATCTGGAAAACCCATTTCACATGTACTTGTTACACATCATTTGCTTTCTTTGACTTTGTGAGACATTGTTACTTCTTTCATATATACTTTGTGTATTGAACCAACAGCCATATTGATTTCTTGCTGATTCTCCTTCCAGGGCGAGTTACTCAATCCTTGTCGCTGTGATGGATCTGTGAGATATACACATCAACTCTGCTTATTAAAATGGATCAGTGAAAGGGGGTCGTGGACCTGTGAACTCTGCTGCTATAGATATCACGTCATAGCGATCAAAATGAAGAAACCGTGTCAGGTAGGAAATCTTTACAGACTGACTGGGTGTGATACTACGTCCATACCCTCTAGAACATCACCACACCCCATCATTTCTTCTCTAGGAGATAAGCTGCCTCCAAGGATGAAACAAACACACCCCTGCGTGACTCTTTTTTACATGTAAGGCTATGTTCACATTGTGTTTTGGCCTCCGTATGACATGAAAAGCTCCCTATGTATAAATTAAATAGAGGCTGTGACAGATACCAAACAGTGGCGTCCATCACCCATAGGCTAAATGGCACTGTTTGGCACATACATCATGAGCTTTTCTATAGCTTTTCATAACATATCCCATAAATGGATGCCATTGTAGCCCATGAGTGATAAGTACTACTCCTAGGCGTCTGTTTAATGCATCCATCACCTAGACTATTATAGCATCAGTATAACATATACGTCATGAGTTTTTTCAATAGCCTTTTATGACGCATCTGTTAATGCCATTATAGCCTATGGTTGACAGATGCTACTGTTAGGCATGTGTTTAACTCATTCATCACCCATAGGTTAGAATGGCATCTGTTTAACCGATACGTCTTAAATGCCTTATTGAAATCTCATAATGTATTCTTTCAACGGATGCCTATAATAGATGCCATTACAGTGGTGCTCCATCTCCCATAGGCTACGCATACGTTCAACTTATACTTTTTTGTTTCACTATAGGGCGCAGTACACTCTTTTGGCCTCTGTCTGACTAATGGAGCCCTGTGGACTGGTGTAGGGTGTAGTTGGGAGCTTTCCTGGTTACACACTGAACATAGTTTATAGGGAGAGTCAAGGGTGATAGCTGTCAGCTAACATTTTGTTTGACCGCCGTCTTCTCATATGTATAGCTAGCTTTACTGACCTCTTGTAATTATTTGGGACTGTTCTGTTCTTTTATTCCAACACTAAATACAACTACCTGATGATTATAGTTTGCCATTATTCCCTAAACTACTTCTTTTATTTTTGTACTAGGCTGTGAATTTTGACTTCCGCCACCCCACACACTGTGATTGAGAGCTTTTTATTGAGGAGTTTGTATGCAGGAAGGGCTGTCAGTCATTCTGTGATGGTGAAGCAAGACTCTCAGGCTTTCTCTGGGAGTCTTGGCAGTATTACACAGTGCCTTGCGAAAGTATTTGGCCCCCTGGAACTTTTCAACCTTTTGCCACATTTCAGGCTTCAAACAAAAAGATATAACATTTTAAATGTTTGGTGAAGAATCAACAACAAGTGGGTCACAATTGTGAAGTGGAACGAAATTTATTGGATCATTTAAACTTTTTTTGTAATAATAAAACTGAAAAGTGGGGCGTGCAAAATTATTATTATTATTCGGCCCCCTTGCATTAATACTTTGTTGCGCCACCTTTTGCTGCGATTACAGCTGCAAGTCGCTTGGGTTATGTCTCTATCAGTTTTGCACATCTAGAGACTGAAATTCTTGCCCATTCTTCCTTGCAAAACAGCTCGAGCTCTTTGAGGTTGGATGGAGAGCGTTTGTGAACAGCAGTTTTCAGCTCTTTCCACATATTCTCAATTGGATTCAGGTCTGGACTTTGACTTGGCCACTTGGCTAAGACCTGGATACGTTTATTTTTGAACCATTCCATTGTAGATTTTGCTTTTTTGTTTGGGATCATTGTCTTGTTGGAAGATAAATCTCCGTCCTAGTCTCAGGTCTTTTGCAGACTCCAACAGGTTTTCATCCAGAATTTCATCTTCCCATCAATTTTAACCATCTTCCCTGTCCCTGCTGATGAAAAGCAGGCCCAAACCATGATGCTGCCACCACCATGTTTGACAGTGGGGATGGTGTGTTCAGGGTGATGAGCTGTGTTGCTTTTATGCCAAACATATCGTTTTGCATTGTTTCCAAAAAGTTTGATTTTGGTTTCATCTGACCAGAGCACCTTCTTCCACATGTTTGGTGTGTCTCCCAGGTGGCTTGTGGCAAACTGTAAACGAGACTTTTTATGGATATCTTTGAGAAATGGCTTTCTTCTTGCCACTCTTCCATAAAGGCCAGATTTGTTAAGTGTTTGACTGATTGTTGTCCTATGGACAGACTCTCCCACCTCAGCTGTAGATCTCTGCAGTTCATCCAGAGTGATCATGGGCCTCTTGTCTCTGATCAGTCTTCTCCTTGTTTGAGATGAAGGTTTAGAGGGATGGCTGGGTCTTTGGTAGATTTGCAGTGGTCTGATACTCCTTCCATTTCAATAAGATCGCTTGCAGAGTGCTCCTTGAGATGTTTTAAAGCTTGGGAAATCTTTTGGTATCCAAATCCGGCTTTAAACTTCTCCACTACAGTATCACGGACCTGCCTGGTGTGCTCCTTGGTCTTCATGATGCAGAACCCTGAGACTATCACAGAGCAGGTGCATTTATACGGAGACTTGATTACACACAGGTGGATTCTATTTATCTTCATCAGTCATTTAGGACAACATTGGATCATTCAGAGATCCTCAATGAACTTCTGGAGTGAGTTTTCTGAACTGAAAGTAAATGGGCCAAATAATTTTGCACGCCCCACTTTTCAGTTTTTTATTATTACAAAAAAAGTTTAAATGAAATTTCAAATAAATTTAGTTCCACTTCATAATTGTGACCCACTTGTTGATGATTCTTCACCAAAAATTTTAAAATGTTATATCTTTTTGTTTGAAGCCTGAAATGTGGCAAAAGGTTGAAAAGTTCCAGGGGCCGAATACTTTCACAAGGCACTGTATATGATAGTGCTCAGGGGTGGACTGGGAACTAAAAGTGGCCCTGGAAAAAAAAGGTAAAAGTGTCCCAATGTTGCAGTTGGGTCCAAACTGATAGAAGACGGGGCAACAATTAGTCAGGGACAACAGAAGTAGGCAGGGCCAACAGTCCATAGTGTGGAGCAGTATACTGCCCCAGCGGAACCAAATACCACAGTGCAGCACAAAATACTGACACCTGTGCCACAGTATTCAACTGTATCGCTGTCCTGAGGGCGTCAATACAGTTGAATTCAGGAGGTCCCCTGTGGCTGCTGGTCAGGTAGAAAAGAGAGAATCAGTTCCTTATGAGCCTGGCTGGCGGCCATGAGGAGGGCTTGTTCTCATCAGCATTCCTCTTTTCACACTGCGACGCAGCTGGCCACTGCCACCAATAAAAAAGGTTATGGGGGTGGGTCCGAACTACAGAGGGAACCAGCAAAGCCTGTGGGAGCCCCAATGACTCTGCACAGCCTGACCATCCCCAGTCCCCGCAAAAAAAAAAAAACAACCCCAGCCTATCCTGCTCTCCCATGTGCAACCCTAGTCAGCAGGAGAAGGCTGGCAGTACATGAGGAACGTCCAGCTTAATATAGGTGGCAGGTATTTCTCATGGACAAAGCAGACACTGTGCCAGGAGCCAGACCTGGACTCTGACAAGGTGTCCTCCACATCCCTGCCATGATCATTGCCCCATGCCCCATATACTCTGTTTGCTTTCCATCTTATATACTTTGCGTGACACAGTGCGCAAGTGGCTCTCCCCAATGATCTGCAGCAGCATAGAGGAACATTGGGGTTTATGTGTCTTAACACAGTATTGCCGTTATGTAAAATAAATGATGAAGCACATGGTGTTATTACTTTAGTTTATTATTGTAAAAGTGACTCCATCAAGTACCTCCTCATAATGGACAACATGGGGTTAATGTGAGGTACATGATGAGGTTACTTACTTAATGAGAGTCACGTGATGTTATTACTTTAGTACCTCCACGTTCCTAAAATTAATAGTAACACCATCATGTACCTCCTCATATAATGTGCAACATGGGGTTAATGTGAGGTACATGATGGGGTTATTTACTATGAATATGAGGTACACGGAGGTTCTAATTGATAAAACCATGTGCATCACATTAATAGTAAGTAACTCCATCATGTACCACACACAATAACTCCATGTTGTCCATTATATGTGAGGAGGTTGTGCTTGATGGAGTTACTATTAACATGAGGCGTATGGTTTTAATAGTTTAGACTTCCACTGTCCTGACATTAAGAAGTGTCCCCTCAAGTGCCTCCTCACCTAGTGGGGCAATACATACTTTGCAAAAAAAACACAAACTCAAACATTAGCCCATTTTGCCTGACAACAAGGGGTCAATATGTGTTTTTTTCTGGCATGATATCACCAAATTCCAGTATGGTTCTGTAATAAGATGCCACTGCAACTTCAAGTCAGTTCAGGAAATTTCTTCCCTCCTAGATAGCCCGCAACCAACTGTGGGTGGTATTATTGCAAAGTGGAAGCATTTAGGAACAACGACCATGTAATGTTACAGAGCGGGTTCACCGAGTGCTGAGGCGCATAGTGCATAAAAATTGCAAAGACATTTTGGACAATTGTATGCTTCCAGCTTTGCGGGTACAGTTTGGGGAAGGCCGTATTCTGTTTTAGCATGACTGTGCCCCTGTGCACACAGCAAAGTCCATAAAAGCATAATTGGATGAGTTTAATGTGGAAGAACTTGACTGGTCTGCATAAAGCCCTGAACTCCACCCCATCAAACAAATTTGGTATGAAATAGAATGGAGATTGCTGGCCAGGCCCTCTCGTCCAATATCAGTGTTTGACCTCTCTCTTAGGGCTTGTTCACACGGCTTGTTGGCCGGCTGTGCCCGTGCTGCGGTCCCGCAGTGCACAGGCTCCAACCGTGGGGCTTCCACATGTGGATCGCGAACCCATTCACTTCAATAGGGTCCGCAATCCGCATCCGACTGTCCGCCCTGCAAAAAAATAGAACAAGTTCTTTCCGTGGGCTTCCGATCCGTGCCTCCATTCTGCACCACATTTCCGTGATTGCTAACCCATTCAAGTGAACAACATGGCCAATGCCTGTTTATTACCACGGCCGGACAATGGCCGTGTGAACAAGCTCTTAAAGGAAATCTGTCACATAATTCAGCAATATGAAAGTACAACTATTGCCATGTAGAATAGAATACCTTGATGTACCCTTCATTCTGTGCTTCTGGCTTTCCTCTTTGCGTAAATCCAATTTTTTGTATTATGGAAATTAGGGACTAAGGTGCCCAGAGGGGCGTTATTATTGTTCAAAAGTGCTCAGGAACACCCCCCTCCCTGTGCCCAGCCCGCCCTCCTCCATCAGAGCCCAAGCACTCCTCTCCAGGGCCAAATAACGCCCACACCAGCACTGTTTGCTGACGCTATGTCATAGTGGAGATGTAACTCCGCCCACATGTGCCTCCTGCAACGCCCCACATATCGCTCATCCAACACTGAGAAATCTTGCGCAGGCGCAGTATCGCGGACTTCCTGTGCGAGATTTCTCGGCGTTGGATGCGTGATATGTGGAGTGACAGTGGAATGAGGCTCGTGACCACAGGGTATTGATGCATTACTGTGACAGCCAGGGGCCTTACAAAGGCTCCAAGCCTACCAAAGGTATCTACTTCTGGCATGGTCTCATACGTTGGCTGTAAATATATCACTGCCAGGCTATACTACTTTGGAATACAGTACTTTGTATTCCAAAGCATTATACAAGTTATCAAACCATTCCAGCTTCAAGCCCCTAGTAGTGACAAAAAAAGTTAAATTATCTTGAATAAAATTGTATAAGAAATTATCCCCTTCCATTCCCCCAAAAAATGAAACCCCCTTTTTTAAATTAAAGATGGCTTTTTTAAATTGTTTACTATAAGAATTATACATATTTCAAACTGGCGCGATTGTAGTGACTTGTAGATTAAAGATAATGTATTATTTATACTGAACTGCACATTTTGTAAAAAAAAAATACAAAAAGAAATACCCTGAAATAAAGTTAAAAAAAATGGTAAATTATATGAGCCCCCAAAATGTTACCAATGAAAACAATAGCTCATCCTGAAAAAACAAGCCCTTATACAGGTTTGACAGAAAAACAAAAACTATTATCCATAAGACATTACAAAAACTTCCATTACAAAAATTTTCATTACAAAACTTTAATTACAAAACTTTTCAGGATCGCATGATTACTATCTATAGTAGGTCAGGAATTCTGCAATACAATAGATAGTAATGAAGACGCCCTGTTTGCGATATGCAAGTCATGGCTGAGCAGCCTGAAGTTTTCCAAGAAGAATGTTGTTATGTATGCTATTATAGTGCAGAATTCCTGCCCTACAATAGATTGTAATGATGCCATCCTGGAATGCTCAGAAATGTAAAGGCAGTGTGTAGTGAGGCGACAAGCACATGGGTAGAGTTACCCCACCCCCTTTGCAAGTGGACAGAATAAGTTCTAGTCAGATTCTATGATGGGTTGCTCGCGGACATATTAAATAATACCTTGAGAACCCGTTTAATTGACAAACCTGGTCATTAAGGGGTTAAGTAAAATAGTAACATAGTTTATAAGGCCGAAAAAAGACATCTGTCCATCCAGTTCGGCCTGTTTTCCTACAAGTTGATCCAGAGGAAGGGGGGAAAAAAACCCCTGTGAGGTAGAAGCCAATTTTCACATTTTAGGGGAAAAAATTCCCTCTCAACTCCAATCAGGCAATCAGAATTACTCCCTGGATCAACGACCCCTCTCTAGTAACTATAACCTGTAATATTATTACCCTCCAGAAATACATCCAGGCCCCTCTTGAACTCTTTTAGTGACCTTACCATCACCACCTCCTCACGTAGAGAGTTCCATGGTCTACTGCTCTTACCATAAGGATCCTCTTCTATGTTTGTGTACAAACCTTCTTCCCAACGCAGAGGATGTTCCCCTCGTCACAGTCACGCCCTGGGGATAAATAGATCATGGGAGAGATTCTGACTGACCTGATATATTATACATAGTTTATTAGATCACCCTCAGTCGTCTCTTTTCTAAAGTGAATAACCCTAATTTTGATAATCTTTCTGGGTACTGTAGTCCACCCATTCCAGTTATGACTTTAGTTGCCCTCCTCTGAACCCTCTCCAGCTCTGCTATGTCTGCCTTGTTCACAGGAGCCCAGAACTGTACACAGTACTCCATGTGTGGTCTGACTAGTGATTTGTAAAGTGGCAGGATTATGTTCTCATCACGGGCATCTATGCCTCTTTTGATGCAACCCATTATCTTATTGGCCTTGGCAGCAGCTGTCTGACACTGGTTTCTACAGCTTAGTTTTCTGTTCACTAAAATTCCTAAGTCCTTTTTCATGTAAGTGTTCTGTGTTAATTACTTTACACAGTTTAATGTCATCTGCAAAAATTGATATTTTACTGTGCAAGCCTTCTACAAGATCATTAATAAATATAATGAAGAGAATAGGACCCAATACAGACCCCTGTGGTACCCCACTAGTGACTGTGATCCAATCTATGTACCATTAATAACCACCCTCTGTTTTGTTTTCTATCACTGAGCCAGTTACTTACCCACATACAGACATTTTCTCCATTTTCTCATTTTATATACTAACCTTTTATGTGGTACAGTATCAAATGCTTTGGAGAAGTCCAGATATACGACATCCATTGATTCGCCGCGGTCAAGTCTAGAACTTACCTCCTCATAGAAGCTGATTAAATTAGTTTGACATGAGCGATCCCTCATGAAGCTGCGCTGATATGGCGTTATTTGCTTATTTTCATTGAGGTACTCCAAGATAGCATCTCTTTGAAAACCTTCAAACAGTTTACCATACAGATGTTAAACTTAGATGCCTATAGTTTCCAGGTTCTATTTTTGACCCCTTTTTGAATATTGGCACCACATTTGCTATGCGCCAGTCCCTGTCAGTATAGAATTCTTAAATATCAGAAATAAGGGTCTGGCTATGACATTACTTAATTCTGTTAGGATATGAGGGTGTATGCCATCTGGTCCTGGCGATTTGTCTATTTTAATCTTTTTAAGATGCCACTGTACTTCTTCCTGGGTTACACGGGCAACGTTAAATTTACTTTTATATTCTGCATTTCATCTGACAGTTTAATTTCCTCAGTAAATACAGTGGAGGAAAAAAATATTTAATAGCTTTGCTTTCTCCTCATCGCTCTCTGCAACTCCCTACTCATTCTCTAAAGGGCCAACACCTTCAGATTTAGAAATTTCCCTTTAAATGCAGAATAAGGTGTCATGCACATGGACATTAGATGTATTGGCAACAAAAACATTTTTAGGCCTTGTTTATCCCTGGCTTTCCACTCGGGATATATCACATTGGGTACATTTGCTTCAGTGATACAAGTGGAGTCCAAAGGATTCACCATTGGACTCTGCCTGCTGTTCATTTCCAGGCTATTCCAAGCTAACTGAGGCAAATGTACCCAATGCAGTATACATTTTATATAGTTTTCAACGTGAATCCTTGACGGAAACTCCATCAGGGGATTAGAGGACCAGTCTATTAGTGTTAATTTAAGTAAGTATTACCAGTCACATAAAAAGTAAGGACCCCCTTGTACATTTTTATATTTTTTTTTAAACATGGTGAAATCGGATTGTTCTTTGAATTCTTTTCAAACAATTATCCGGAAGTAAAGTGAGCAAGGAAATAACAATATGCAATAACAACTCCAAGGGATAGGTTATAAATGTATGCATCATGGTGGTCAACAGCTGGAAACCCCACAAATTCACAAGAAACAAGGACCCCTGAGCCCCATGTATGATCTGAGCTGTAGAGTTTATGGTGTGACCAACATCCATTTACAGGCAGTTGAGCCTCGAGTGATCCTCACCGATACAAATGGGTGGTGTATAGCGCTCCCTTAAGGCTGTTTTACAGGTGGGTACTAATGGTACCTGGCTCTAAAATAGCCTAGGGAAGCTCTATACACCACCCATTTGTGCCAGTGACGTCACTGGTCTCACTGCTAGTCGGAAGTCATCGCCTAGCCTAGTGTTGTGAAGCCTGGCACGCCACCAGCTCACAACAAACAGTGGCTCTGCCCCAACCTCTTTAAAGGGAACAAAACACCCCCTGAACTAGAGTAAGCAAGTTAAGTGCTGAATCTATGTAAGTGACACTGTGACAAACCAGTCATTGGTCCTCTCTATTATGTGAGTAGCCCCAGCCCTGAACACGGTAAGCCTGTTTTCTGATTGGCTGGCATGGTGTAGAACACCTTATAAGCTTAATAAAAAATCAATTTATTAAAATTTGTAGAATCAGTACTTTGCTATATAAGTGGTAATTATTCTTTTGTATTTCAGTGGCAGCGCATTACTGTGACACTGGTGGAAAAAGTTTCAAATGATCGCAGTCATTCTGGGATCCTTATTCCTAGTATCAAGTGTTGACGTGGCTTCTGTGGTCAGGCCTTTAGCCCCTATGGCAGTGTGGCCAAAGAAGAGACATCCTTTTTCAAAATGCCTATGCGAATGTATGGTTTTAATGGACCTAGTATGTATAGGTAAGTTTCTAAGCGTCACGGAGAAGTAAAGTGACTTTATTCATCTTTCTACTGAGATTTATTTTACCTATTTTAGTTTAATATGGATTTAGAAGGTACAAGGCTTAGCCTCCTATGTTGGCTTTGTCCTGCTTTGCGACCATTTGTATTACTCAGGATGCATTTAAAGCAACTATAGTAGTCATAGTTTGGAGATTTCAAAATCATTTTGTGTCTGCAGCTCTTATGTAGCTCTATGTGTTTCTATGGTGACACACTACATTAGAAACCCTGTGTAGTCTGTTCCTGCAGTCATATCCTCCTATCTGTGTAAGAGTAGGTGACAGATGAATAGCACCGCACATGCTGTATATCTAGGTCCTGTATTAGAGGCTGGCTAGACTCCATTTTTCAATTTCTTTAGAACATATTTGTGTTGTGCTATATATGTGACAGCATCGTGCTGTCAGCTGCAGAGTATGAATATAACACCTGCAATAGTTTGGTTTTAATCTATTTAATTATCTACGACCGGTAAGCCTCATTGCCTTAAAGCCTTCTTCCGTAGTTTAATGTATTTGATTTAAGAAATATTTCAAAAATGAATGGCTTATTTAATCTTAATTTTGTGGCTTACTTGGTGCATAATATTTAGAAATGCTGATATAAATGAGCTGAGAGCTATGTCATGCCATTCACTTCAGTAGATGCATACAATTAATTAGAACAAAGACTGGGAAGACAATGCTTGACATTTATTGACATTTCCAGGCAGTGAATACATCATTAAATTATTATTGTTAGTAATTACAAGGCAGGCCAACCAAAAAGCATCATGAGAAGGGCATGGATCACTGCAGGCCATTCAAGTAATGCTTCACATTTACTACAGATGGTCAATAAATGGATCGAGGGAAAAATGAGGAAATATTCTCTGTAGTAAGTGCCGGTGAGAATATATTTTTGTGGGGATATATAAATATATATACTTGTATATATATATATATTGTATATATATACTGTTCCGTTAAAGAAAGAAAAACCTACAATGGTCACTGAAATAACTCGAAACTGAGAAAAGTAAATGAAAATATACTGAAAATCAAGTAATGAAAATCAGGCATTGCTTTTGAATTGTAGTTAAACAGAATTATTTATAAAACAAACTAATGAAACTGGCCTGGAGAAAAATGATGATACTTTTAATCTATTATTTTGTTGCACAGCCTTTGCAGCAATCATTGCAATCAAGCGATTTCTGTAACTCTCATTGAGACTTCTGAATCTGTCCACAGGTATTTTGGCCCACTTCTTGTGAGCAAACTGGTCCTGCTGTCTCACCTTTGTAGGGTGCGATCTCCAGATTTCATGTTTCAGCTCCTTCCATAGATGTTTAATAGGATTTAGATCAGGGCTCATAGAAGGCCACTTCAGAATAGTCCAATGCTTTGCTCTTAGCCGTTCTTTTTGTTAGCTGTATGTTTTGGGTCATTATCCTGTTGGAAGGACCCATGACCTGCGACTGAGACCAAGACTGAGTAGCGCTCGGCTATCTCTGGAATTCTCATAGACATGCATACCCGACCGGCCACTCCGTTCATTTCAGGAAGTTACAGGGGGTACACGGCCCCCATTCTTGTGATCGGTGGAGGTCCTAGCTGTAGGACCCCCACAATCTAAAAGTTATGCCCTATCCTATGTACAGAGGATAACTTATCTAACCAGAATATCCCTTTAATGCAAGATGACTAAGGAGGAAACCACTGTTGAAGCTAATCATAAAAAAGAGAGACTAGAATACACCTTTAAAGGGTATTCCGGTTACCATAAAATATAACTTATGTTTTAGACTAATTCATCATTAATCATTACCTAATATAATGTCAGTTTCACATATTTACCGTTCAGTAGTTATAAAAGTTATTTTCTTCCTCTACTACCCACTGTGTTTCCTCATA